>WTSP01016283.1:0-35922 GCA_025331215.1 Actenoides lindsayi | reverse complement strand
GAGACCATTAGAGGTTAGAAAAGCATTTGCCTCGCTCGCTGTTAGCCGGCGAGAACCACCCCCCCCCCCCCCCCCAGGCTGACTCCAGTTTTCCTCCCCTGCTCTCCTCAGGCGCGGAGCCGAACCCGAGCTGGGAGCACATCCTGTTCACCTGCTGCCACAACAGGCACGTCCAGCTGCAGGCTCCGCGCAGGCGGCTGCTCTCCTGGGCCGACGACTGGAAGGCCATCTTGGAAAGCAAGCGCAGGCGGTGACGCGGGAAGGGGGTGCCGTGCTCTTCCCACCGCCCCGGAGCGACCAGCCCGTCCCCGAGTGGGGACACCCGTCCCCGGGAGGCAGCGAGCACCGGCACCCGGGCAGGGGCATCACCGGTCAGAACGGAGCTGCCCTCGTTAGATTGGTTGCAGAGCTGACTCCAGGTCTCCGGAAGGTCGCTCTGCGTTCAGTTAGTCTGTAGGGTTTGGGATGTTTGCTGTTGGTAGAGAGAAACTATAAAATACAGGCAGTTGTGGGTTATTGGGTTTGTTGTTTTGTTGGGTTTTTTTTTTCTTGTGTGCATGTACTTTTAGCCTCACTGTGTTTGGTTTGGGCTGATGGGGTGGAGGAGGAAAAAAAAGCTTGAAAGAAACGAGGAAGAAGCAAAGCTCTGAAACTTGAGCAGACACAGTGTGGGTGTCTGCAAAGAGCACCGTGCTCAACAGCCAGGTTCTTTTAAATTTTAAGTCTTTAGCCACCCTGGCTTTTGGGGCTGCCTTTTGCATCATTGACTGATAATGAAGATGAGCTGGCTTCCATTTCTGGCCTGTGTGCATGAGTGAGTGAAGGCTGTGCTGCAAGTGACATAGAGCAATATTTATGAACTCATACAAAACTGTTTACACAGATTTCAAGTTAATGTTTATTAACAGAAGGTTTCACAAGACAGCTGGTCTCATGGGCCAGGCTGCCATGAGCCACTTTTTTTAAAAAAAAAAGTAGTAATTAAATCTTCACCTTTGTCACCCATGGTAATGAAAGGAAAAACAACTTCCTGATTTACAGGACAGCTACAGCCTGCCCTGCGTAGTCATCTACTAGCCGGGTGCCTATGCCCTGATGACAGGATGGCACATCTAGTACCAAAGGGATGCAGTGAGATTGCAAACTGCCAGGGCAGGGAAACACCTTCTCTCTTCTGCAGGAGGAATAAAGTTTCTGTGACATTTCAAAGTCATTTGAGTTGACACCGAAGAGAAGAGCTGCAGCAAAACCAGCCAGGAACTAGAAGGGATGGATATAAGCTGCCCAATAACCCAAGCAGGAAAAAAACTCTAGCTGCTGGGAAGGGTTATCTGTGCAAGCTGGGTGCTGGGCTGCACTTGGCAACCTTGCTCTCCCCCAGCCATGACCTGGTTTATTTTAAATATTTACTTGCAGTTTGAGCTGCGTGCTTGGTCTGACTGGCACGGTAGTGCTATACTGTCAGCTGTATTAACAACACTCCAGTGCTGGTATGACCGTTTTCCCTCTTTAATGTTGTTCTTGACACACTCTTGACCTGTTGAGTGGGAAGCGGAGGCCTGGGAAAAGAGAGGGAGGTCTCCCTCTCCACAGCTCCCTGCTGTTTCGACAGCTTCAGTCCTTGGGGAGAGGAATCCCCAGCGCTGTGTGCTTGCTTAAGTTCCTGGCCTCCTCCACTTGCAGTGGCGTGCAGTAATCCTCCAGGAAGACGGTTGCCAGGTTGCTCAGCCTTCTGTTGGCCGAGAGCGAGAAGCGAAGCATGCACTCCACCACCGGCAGGGCCGTGGTCTGCGGGCGCGACTGCGTGGTCGTCAGGTACATCAGCGTGGTGACTGCCGACATGACCGTCTCCTCGTTGGAGCTGGAGAGGCAGTTGGTGATGGGCTCTACCCCATTCGCCTCCAAGATGTAGTCTTTGTTAGTTTTATCCAGGCACAGGTTGCAAAGGCCACCTGCAAGAAACAAAATGTCTGACACGTGCAAGACAAACTCTTCTCTCCGCACCCTCGCCTTTTTCATGCTAAGATTCAAATTCACCACTGATCCCTTTTTTTTCTACCACAGAAAAAAGCATCCAGATTTTCTGTGAGACTTGGGTGGGAAATTCTTAATGGCTTCCCAGGCAATGTTTTCTTGATTCTTTCCAGAGATTTTTCTATGACAACATTCTTCCTCCTATATGTCATTAGAGGGCACTGTTACTGCTGGACATAACCTCTTTCACAGAATGAGGGATTCCAGTACCACTTAATCCTCACAGAGACTACAGATCAGCAGTTTATTGCAGGTGTTTTAGAAGAACAAACAGTACTAGCCAAGAAGCACAGAAAGGTTCAACTTGAAACCTTAAGATGCAGCCATATCCTGCTGTAGCTCAGCCACAAATCTTAAAAATCAAAGGTATTTATTTATCATCATCTCATGGAATCGCTCACACTTAGTGTCTGGCCCCTTAGCTTATGTTCAGACCACGATCAGTCACTGTAAAGCAGTTCCTCAGAGGATTTAGTATGAAATTTCACCTACGTCCTCTAGAAGAGTGGTTGTCAATAGCAGAATAACACTGGACCTATATATTATACATGGCAAAATGTGTTAATGACTGCTTCTCTAATAGAAGGTATTTCATCTAAAAAAATTAATTCAGCTGGTGTTTACTTAGTGTCTTAAAAAACCTTTCCAGAAAGCACCTTCTTAGAGCTGCTCTGCTTAATTAGGATGATGGGGAGATACCTCCCTCCTACCTCTCTCTCCATTCTGCTCATTCTCCGCTAAATGAGGTCTTACCAGCACTGGGGGGAGGGAGGAGAGGGGTGTCAGCCCCTTACAAGGGTGTTCTGGTGCAGTCCTTACCCATCGCAAACTCCACGAGGGTCTCATTGTCTTCAGTGAGCATATCAAGGAACAGATCCAGGACCTGGAGCTGCCGGAGGTACTCGTAGTTCTTGGGATCGTAGGCAAAGTTGGCCAGGTTTGCCAGGACCTGCTCCTTGGCCTCTGCAACAGAGAACCATACAATTGTTGATGTTGAAAACAGACTTTAAGATCAGTTTAACCAACCGTTAACCCAGCACTGCCAGGGAACCGCTAAACCATGTCCCTCGGCACCACATCTCCAGGGCTCCAAAACCCCGCCAGGGATGGAGACCCCACCACCGCCCCGGGCAGCCTGGGCCAGGCCTGGACAACCCGCTGGAGAAGCGCCGGGTGTGTGAGGGAGCAGACTCAACACGAAGCAAGCAGCGGTGCCCAGCAGTTACCTGCGCTGTCTGTCACCTGGAACTCCGTGACGAGGGCCTGCAGGTACTCCAGCCGCCCCAGCTCCATCCCCTGCCCCGCAGCGAGGCGACGCCCCCCGCCCGCCTCTCCCTCCCCCCGGGGACCCCGCGGCAGCCCGGGCGTGCGGGCAGCGCTTGCTCACGGCGAAGCTGTCCCACGGTCGCGTCCCGCGGGGCGGAAACGAGCCCCTGGCAGCCCCAGCCAGCTGCGAACAAACGGGACCGGGGCAGCTGCCGCCATCTTGTGGGCGTGGCGCCGCCGCCGCCATTCTGTGGGTGTGGCGGGCATGGCGGAGGCTCCTCCTCCTCCAGGGCTCCCGGCCTGTGGTTCCCGGGGCTGGCTGCTGTAAGGCGGCTACGGGCGCAGGGCTACGGAGGGAGCTTTGGTGCGGGCGGTTTGGGGGGTGTTTCCTGCCCAGGGGAGTGTGTGACACGATCGCCGCAAATACACGCGCGTGTGCCGGGGCGCTGGGCTCTGCGTTCCCGTGTACGGCAAAGCGGGGGGATTTAAACGCTTGGCTCTGGAGAGGAGCAAACCTTTCCCCTCTCGCTAGCTGCGTACTCGGGAAGCTCTCAGGCGTGTGCGTTTCTTCCCGCTGAGACCCGCGGCCCGCGCAGCGGGAGCGGAGGTTCGGTCGGTTCGGTGCCAAGGCGGCGCTGCAGCTCCCGGCCTACAGGGCAGCGCAGGGAGAGCTTTGCCTCGTGTGAGATGGCAAAAGAGTTGGAAGCTGAGGAGAAAACGGTAAAAAGAGGGCACAGTGCGTAAGATTAAATTATCTCGTGGGGGGGGAAAAATAAATCGGAAATGGATTAAAGCAGCAGCAGGTCCTTCCAGCCGGGCTGTGCGGTGCCCTGGCCTCGGAGCAGAGCAGAGCCGCGGTTTGGAGCTGGCCGGGTTCTGCTGGAGCCGCTGCGGTTACAGGCACTGCAGGGGGATTCGGTGTCGTGTCAGTGTGTAAGTGAAAGGTCCCTGAACTGCCGGGGAGTGGGCTCTGGAGAAATGCGCGTTGCTTTTATCGAAGCAAAACGCGTGGCAGCTCACCTGGAGATAAGGCAGGAACCGGGCTGCGGGCAGGCGCTGTCTTCTGTGTTCTCTCCAATGCGGCTGGTTTCCATCTGAAGCAAGTTGAACACGGGGCGGCTCCACCAAATACGTGGTGTACCTGGCAAGCGTGGTGGGCTGATAAGTTCTCCTGCCACATGGCTGGGTGTAATAAAGTACGTGCCCGTGACCACCTGAAGCAGAAGGATGAGCAGAGAAGCTTCACTGGATGCAGCGATGGTCAATCCTTTAACGTGGCAATGGTGTGGGAAGACAGAGAATGTGAAAGTGAACGTATTTCTTTCTGTCTACTATAAAAATTTAAGCCAGGCCTATGCTAATGGCTTCAACTCATCACAACCACCAGCTGAAGTTGGTGTATTTATCTGTATGTGTGTATATGAGTACACCTCTGTGTATACGTATATATATAAAAATGACCGGCAAAGGCGCTCCAGACACTTCTGTATCAGAATGTTTTGTCAGTGTGTTAACAGAGCTCTTTTAATGTATGCCTTTGTAAGTTGTGTTGACATACTCTAAAGCCACGTCTGTTATTACGCAGGCAGTGACTGACTAACGTGAGAGAGCAGGAGGAAAACAAACAGAGGAGCTAGTCGGTGCAAAGTGAAGCGATTAAGGATACTGGGATTGACCACTAAGGGGTGAAGAACAGTATTTGAAGAGGGAAAGTGCAGTGACTTCTGTTAGTAGTTACTGTCTTTGTGGTCAGTCAGTATAATTTTGCCGTGCAGCAGCAGCAGGATCAGTCCCCTGGAGTGGTTTCCAGCCAGCAGTGTCCGTGCTGCCTGGGTTTCAGGTGGTGCATCGCCAGGTCACACTGTTCCATACGTGGTGAGGAGTAACCAGGAGGAGAGGAATGCCTGTCCTTGTCTTCCTGGGGGCTCTGCTCCATTCAGCCTTTCCCTTGCCTTGAGTTTCATCGAAGCTGGCTAAGAGATGAGAGAAACATTTTATATTTAATTTGCTGCATTGGAGCTGCCTCCTGGAGGAGGGTTGGGAAACATCTCCTGGTTTTGTAGTCCTCGGAGATACTCTGCAGACCCTGCTGGCACTTATGTCAGCACCTGCTTTGTGCTGCTTGTCCTTCTGCTGACTTGCAGCAGGGAGTTGGTCCCGACCATCCCGAAGGCTCCCTTGGCAGCAGGAGGAGGTGGCTGTTCGCTCCCCCAGCGTGGACCGTGGTGTTTAATTCCCTGAACATGCTTCATGTGATTGCTGGCTGTCAGAACAGTTAGCACAGGACGTGCTGGGGTGTTCACAGCTCCAGAGGCCAGTCTGCTGACATGGAGAGCACAGCAAAGTTAGAATTCAGCCAATTCTCATTTCTAGTAGTGAGGTTTCTTGCCTTGCAGTCGCTAGGCAGGCCTGCAGGCAGTGTGCCAAGCTCTTCACTTAGGTGGTTTTGCACTTCTGAGGTGGTCTAGACTGTGTGAGTTTACGGTGACCTGCCTTTGGATTTTTGTTAAACTTTATCAAGGATTACATTGGCAGAGTCTCTCAGGCTTTGAAGGATCATGATCTTGTAATATTTCAGTGTGAACTTCCTGGTCAATATTTCATTACAGTAAGGAAAGGTGCTTGTTGCAAAAATGCTTACCTTGCAAGGTTAATGATACTTTAAATGATAAAAGGAGCTGGAAGGGCTAAGAGGGGACTAGGGAGCAAGGAACATTTATTTCCGGCCAATTTTTGTTGCTCTGCTGACTCTCAGAGGTTTATAACCCTGCTGAGTTATTAGTGTTTGTCCTTAATTAAAGCCAGGGTCATTTTACTGTCTGTAGGCAATAAAAAAACCTGCTTTGGGGGGGGCTGTGTCTGCCTTGTGTAATGGGACAACCTTAAACTAATGAAGGGAACTTTTATTGCTTTATTTTTCTTCTGGGCTTCAAGATTCATAAGGACTGAACATTACTGCTTCTGAGAGGGGAATATTTATTATACCATAGCACAGTCCCTTCCGTTACACTCTACAAAGCTGCTGCTGAAGGCAGCTTGGGGTTCAGGTGGAATAGGGAGGTAGAAAAGGTAGAAGAGCTGTGGAACTGCAGTGGAGGGGGTAGTTTTCTGTTTTATAGGAGCTCAGACATCTTATATACCTGTGGAAACACAGCCTAAAACGTCACCTCTTCTCTCTCCAAGATTCGTTTCCAGCCTGTGGGTTGTGGATTACTGCTAAAGGGTAACCAGGGGAGAGAACCCTGTTTTCAGGCAGCTTAAATTCTGTAAGGTTGCTAGAAAGTTTTTAGTCAACAAGTTGAGAAACGTTAATATAATGGATCTGTGAATTCATTGTTCTTCTTCCCAGAAGACGACTCTGCAAATAAGTCCCAGTGACCCTGGTGTTGAATCTGGGAGCATCAAAAAGCACTTCTATAAAGCACCCTCCTAACTTCCTGTCCTAGATTATCTTGCACTGCTCTGCACAGTTAAGAAACAGTCAAAACAGTTTTCTTTGCTATGTTGTAGGAGGAGCTGATGGTGTAGGGGTTCTGATCTCAGCTTCAGTTGGTGAGTACCTTATTTTTCCTCCCTTGTATCTTGCAAGCACCCATCAGACTATACATTTCCTTGCTTATGAGCCAGCTCAGGCTAAAGCGTTGCAGGCAGAGCAGTTGGCTCCACACAAGGAGATGCATCCTGTTGCTCCTTCAACTAACCTTTGTTTTCCTGGGATACATTTTCATGGGCTGTAGTTTGCTACCTGTTTACCCAGGACATTTGTAGCAGTGGGAGGATTTGGGACAATATGATCTCCTATTTCTGGAAGAAAACAGGCAGGGAATGCAGAAAGGTGAACTGAATTTAGAAATTACGCACAGAAAAAAAATGTCAGTGTGTTCAGCTGCTTAGCTGATTTATTCACAATACCTAGAAGAGGTTTGAGACTTTGGGGACTCGATCCCTTGTCATTGTTTTGGGGTTAGTTTGTTTTTGAGAGGGAGAAGGCCCCATGTTTTCCCTAGGAACATAGAGCAGTCATTGTTTTGGTGAGCTGAGAAGTACCGGTCCGTGTTGACTTCGTAGTTACGGACCCTGTAAGCTTTGCCCAAGTTAATGAGAGATCAGATCTGTATGTCTCCCACTAGTCATCTGCTTTAAGTACCTGCTTGATCAGGATTGCAAAGCCTGCTGGTTCAGCAATCCTAGAGCAGTACTGAAGAAAGCAGTGAGCTGTGGGAGCAGGAACCCTTCTGAAGGGCTGATGCCTCTTCCAGTGTATAAGCCAGCTGTGAAGCCCTTGTAGCCTCTGAAGACTTTAGAGTCAGTTTTCCAGTGGTTTCATCCAGTGTGGGTTTTGTTGGTTGGTTGGTTTTGCCTGGGGAGTCCACAGCTGTAATGAAAGCTGTGGGTTTGTTGCTAGGAATTTGATATGACAGGTCTCAAGATAATCTCTGCTGTTGAGTTGAAAGCTGTTGCTACTCCCATTTTATACTTCCATCTTTCTGATGGTTCTAGTGTGATACACTGAATAACCTTCATCTGAAGTGCTTTGTGAACTCCCACCTGCTTCTCTCAGACCAGGAGTGATACAGAATATAAACAGTTTGCAACTGGAGCTGCTGCTGAGGGAGGCCAGAGGCTGATCAGCTTAGTACTTACAGGGGCAGCTCCCAGGAGTGCAGCAAGAAAAGCCACTTACAGTCAAGGCTGCATGGATACGAAAGTCAGGACCACTGACTTTTCTGTCTCCTTTTCCCCTGTGCTTATAAGAAATGCAAGTTATGCTTGTGCAAACTTCTCTAGAATGAGAATGCTGCTGTAATTAAGTCTGATAAGGCAAAAGGGCTAAGTTCATCTACACAAAGGGCATTGGAAAGGGCAACTACAGTGGCTTTGAGGCTGTCACTATATAAGATGCACACACTAATTCTTAGGTCTAGTAGTACTTTTGCTTCCCCTCACCCTGCAAAAATGGGTCCCAGTTAACCCTGTAAAGAAGTGTATTTTCACAAGGTATGAATCCTGGTTTTTGATATACCAAGAAGCACTTGAGATATCACTAGTTATACAAAGCAGGCACTCTAAGGGGTGGGTTTTTCCTTTTTGATGCTCTGGAGTTGAACCTTTGAGGCTTGGAAAATGTCCTTGGCATGAAGAACTCCTGCATACACCTCACGGGGGAAAATATTTGATCTTACTAAAGATTTGGCTGAGTTATGCAACCCATCCAGCAGCCTCCACATAACATTTAGAGCTGTGGAAAATAACAACGCGCTTCCTGTGGAAAGTGTTTGTCTTGCTGCCCACAGCGTGGGAAGCAACCGGGAAACTTCATGGAATCTGCCCCAGAATGGCACGTTCAGAGGAGGCAGTAACAGCTCTCTGTGGAAGCACTACCACCGTGCACGGCCCCTGACGCGCCTTGTCCAGTGCTACCGGCTGCAGCGCGCCCGTGAATTTCCAGTGACTTCTTCAAGGCACCAACTGAAACCAATTGAACTGACCCAGGTTGTGTGTGGCTGGTGACCACAGCTGTTACCCTGTGGTTTGCTTTAGGAAAGCACAGCATTCTTTGTCCTTCACCTCTTTGGCTGGTGCTGGGTTCGGGGCTCAGCCCGTGGCCTGGATCGCTCACGTGGAGTGTGGCACAGCCCCGTGGAGCACGAGTGCAGGGCAGAAGGATGATGACAGTTGTGGAAAGCAGACACTTGTTATCTCATCTGCCACCAGTGCTGGGCCTTGTGTAGCTTTGTACAGGCCACATAATTGTTTTGTGTTCCTTTCTTTTTTTCTTTTTCTTTCTTTTCATATGCTTGTGATGTACATGACTGCTGGAGGGGATTGACTTTCAGACTGTGGTTCAGTTGGCATTTCACTGTACTGATACCTGGAAGGATTATCCAAAGGTGCTTTTGAAGCCTCTTTCAATTTGTTCTTTTTTTCCAGAGCACAGAAGCTGAGCCCCATGAATAATGCAGCTGATATCAGGAAGAAACTGGAGGTGTAGAAGACGTAGTGGAAATCACTAGTTATGTCTACCAGGAGACCTGAAATAGAAGCCACAGCTTAGTCAAAGAGAAAATGAACACTAAAGGCAACTGGGTGACATTTACATAACTGTTAAACCTAAATCATTCAGCAAACTGCCATCTATAAAAGATAAGCATTCTCAGATGAGTTAAGTTCTCTAGATTCTACAGGTTTGCTTTTTTTTTGTAGTCACCACCCAGGTGCTGTTTCTGCTTCTGTATAAAGTAATTCTCAATACACAGAGAAATCAGAATAATGCGTGTGTCCCTGTGTTCTTCAGTAAAGATGGGTGATGTTTCTTCTCACAGGGTGCTTTTCTTTAGAAGGAAGATTTTAGAACTACAAATAGAAATGGTGCTGCTTTTACTGTACTTTTTGTCCACCTGCCACTCCTGTCAGAGGTGCCCAAGAAAAGACCTTTTTTGCGCTTTGAGATAAGTGACTGACACACCAATTCCAGGGAAGACCACGAAACGTGGGGTGTGTTATCATCCCATTCTTAGAACAGACCTTGTTCTTCTGAGGAATAGCACCTAGTTCATTGTCTGCAGAAGAGCCCTAAAGCCTGAGCTGAAGATTCATGCTCAGCTTCACATTTCTGGTTTGTCTTTTGAAGTTGCTGCTGTACTGCAGGAGCAGGTGTGTCTTTGACAGGACACTTAGCAGCATTTGAAGTGAAATCTGTGAATAATTTATTGCATTGGGGATCATAACTAGCTCCTTTCTTGTCTCCAGAGAAAGATCAGCACACGCTAGAACTTGGAAAAAAGAATGAGCAGCAGCTTTTGCTATAAGGGTCTTGAATAATTTAGGGACAGGTCATAATTCTAATCACAGTTAATTTGTTTAATGGGATGTTCACAATTCCTTGAGACTTCACAGATGAAACAATGCCAACTAGCAAAGCAGTGAAAGAGTTGATAGCAAGATCCCACCACAGTGATTCCTCTCTGTGTCTTGCCACTCTCTGGAAGAAAGCTCTCATCACTCCCATACCCATCAGAGCTGCTCACCAAGCGGGTAACTCTTACACTGTTGCTGTTGCAGTGACCCTTGGGCAGCTGCAGAAATGACCCTCCTTCAGCTCTGAGAAGGGGTCGATGGTGCCTTTCTGACTCTCCCTTTTATATTGCTCCCTTTGGATAACTCACCTGCCTGCACGCATTTGGAAGCTCCCTTATTTCTCTTCTTCATGTTCCCAAACACTTGTCACCAGTGTCTATAAACAACCGATTTTTCCCCAGCCTGCTTTAATAGCTTCTCTCACCTGTGAGAGGGGGGCCGATGAGGAGAGTGATGCTCTCCAGGATGGTGAAGAGCCCCAGAGCAGTTGAGAACCTGTCCATCTCCACCACATCCATCAGCACCTGGAAGGTGAGTGCTCCAATGCCACTCACGGCTATGCTGGAGATGACGCAGTAGGTGATGAGCACACCAAACTTGGCTGAAATGACACAAATTAAATTGCTGAGCCCGCAGAGGAGCACTGCCAGGCTGAACAGGTAGATGCTTCTCCCCGTGAAAACTCTGTGTCCTGAGACCAGCCCCGTCAAGGGGCGTATGAAGATGTTGATGACCCCAATAATGGAGATGAGGAGGGCTGCCTTGCGTTCCTCCACCCCATTCTGGATGGCATAAGGCACAAGGTAGACGGGGGGTAATGAGAAGCCCATCATCATCCAGGTCACTCCAATAGTGTAAATCTGGTAACCTTTGTTTTGACAGAAGATGTCAAAAGCCAGGTACTTCTGCAGCATCTGGAAACACGCGGTCCTTCTGGTGTGCTGCTGGAGCGTGGGGTGGGGAGAAGATGCTCCATTGGACAGCTGTGCCTCTTCTGCTCTTCTCCCTGGCTCCTCTCCAGGCTTGGGTGATTGTAGTAGTGACCCCGAGGCAAGCTGAACTGGTCTCATGATGGCTCCACAAACACAACAGTTCAATAGTATTCCTCCAAAGATAAGAAAAGTGTTTCTCCAGCCCATCTCATCCAACAGGTATTGAGAAAGCGGTGGCCACAGTGTGAAACCCAGAGAGACCCCAGTGGATGATATGGCATTGGCCAGAGCTCTCCGCCGTACAAAGTAGCAGCCCAGCACAGTCACTCCTGCCTGGAAGCAGAAGCACAATCCCAGACCTGAAGGTAGGAATGAAAGAGAAAATGACAGCACATGAGCCCTTTGATTTATCTTAAAGGGTGAAAAGAGCCCAAATTCAGGGTGAACCCGCAGATGACTTCACCTTCCACTGAAGCACTTCCTCACCTGCCAGGCTGCACAACACCCAGTGATTAATAATACTCTAAAACCACACACAAGGGATGAAAAGGGTGTTGTGCATAAATTAAACTACTTGTACTCTTGGGTATGTGGAATATAGTGATCTGAGCTGACGTTTGTCTGGAGCATGCTGCCATTCCTCAGACTGGTATGGAATTGTTCTTGAAGAACTCAAGGGTTATGCCCCATGCAACAAGCAGTGCTTCCTCCCTGGCGCTTTCATCAGGGCTCACACAGTCACTTTTTCTCTCTAGTGGTCACAGCTTAGTATGCAAAATCCAGCAGGATTGATCCCCAAGTGACCTGGGTTAATTTATCTTTGCTAGAAAAGAGCAAGAGTTAAACATCAGTCACATAGGAAAAATATTTTGAAAGGAGAAACTCCCATCTTTTACTTTGCTCAATACCAACACATTCTTTTGCTAGAAAAAGATGTCTCCTCATTTCCCCAGGTTGGGAGTGGTGAAATATAAGCCCAGGGAATTTGGGAAGGATGTTGTCCCAACACATTACACTCTATGATTGAAAAAGTCCCAAACAAACCTCTCTTCTTCAAAGACAAAAGGCTGAGAGGCTACTAAAAAACCCAGACATCTTTTCCCTCTGGAGACCTGCAGCCTTTTCCAGAGACAGGTGCTTTTCAGTGAGCTCAGCTGGGTGAGGTGTGTACTAAAGGGGTGAGAAGGACAGGTCTAGCTGCCATACGGTTCCTGCTGCGCTCTGGGGCTTCGGATTTATCCTATTTCACAGATGAATGGAAAACGATGAGCACTTAGCCCAGTCTCTCACCATTTCCTGTCTCTCCAGTCAAGCCCAGCAGCTGGGTTTTCCTGCTGTTTGCTGGTACTTACCAGTGATGAAGCCAGCTGTTAGGTAGAGCTGGCTGATGGACTTGCAGAAGGAGCTGGACACCATGCCCATGCTGCTGAGCAGGCCTCCCAGCATCACAGCAAACCTGCAGCCATATCGCTTCACCAAGATGCTGCAGAGAGGCCCTGGAAACAAAGAAGCAAAAGAGAAGTAGTTAAGGAGGAAGGAGCTGTTTTCCACCTTCCAGGCTGCTGCAATTATCAAATTATTTAGTCCAGAGACCCTGAGGATTGTTCCAGCAGCATAATGTGATAGGGGAGCCAGAAAGAGAAAATACAGCCCCTGATCCTCCCAAGTGCATGGTCAGCTTGTTAGCTGAGGGGAAGGCTCTTGTGGCCTGCATGGTTTTTGGTCACTAGGTAGGATTTCTAAGCTTCCCTGTAATGGATTTTAGTTAAAACTCCTGGAAATGGAATGGAAGAAGGACCTTCAAGTGTAATGCTGTTCTTGCATGATACAAATTGTGGGAATGATTTTAAGAAGCAGAGGATGAGTAAGAGATGTTAAGCGGGGTGGTATTTCTGCTTGAGTAGTTCCACTCTCATTTCACTGTGTTTTTCCAAATAATCTGCCACAGAATCTCCTAAATTGCCCTTGGTGCTGCTACCTAGGTGAAACTCCTTGCAAGAGAAGGCAGATTGACTCTGCACTAGATCAAGAATGGGGGAAAAAACCAGACGTCACTGAGGAGGAGTATTTGGAAACGGCTGGAGAGGTATATTCATGCCTACATGGGAGTCAATCTCAGCTTCAGGCAGCAGCATCCAAGCTGCAGCTTGTGGAGTCTTGCAGCTGTCTTTCCCAGCAGCACGATGGCTTTCCCAGGCAAATCATCAGATGTTATTGTCAGCCCAGCTTATCCTGGCGTACCTGGGCAAGGGTGGGCAACTTTAACCACGGCTGCTTCCAAGAGGACACAAGCCTCATTTTGGGGTAGGAAAAGATTAATTCAGCCCTCCAGACTATCCGTGGGAAGTGTGCTTCTCTCTGCATGCTCTGGCAGAAGAGCATCTGAAGGTTGACTTTCTTTTCCTGTTCCTTTGAGGATCCTCAAGGTTTTTCAGGGTTTATTGTTTTGGGTTTTTTTCCCCCCATCTTCTGAATGCTGAAGGTTATATAAGCAAATGCAAAATGACTGTAAGCTTCAGAATTAGGAGACAATCAATGTAGGGAGAATAACCTGTGGCATATCTGTGACCTAAATTAACATTTGGTTTGAAATAAAACCCACATAGTCAAGTGAACAGTGGAACGTTATTGAAGTTAGGAGAGTGGCTGTCTGTATTTTGATCTGGTTGGGAGATTTTCACCTCAGACTTCAACTGGCTTTTGAAAAAGTGCTCAGCAAACTGGTAGCTGGACTGTTATTCCTCCTGCTGAAGATATTAAGGATGGTACTGCTGTTTAAGCAACCCAAGAAGACAGAAGTCATAACTTGAGGACTCCAAAGTAATGAGGTTGGCTCTAAAAATTACAAGGGTTTTTCATTATTTGTTCCTGAAAACTTGCTTTCTAGGTTTCAGACATTATTTCCTTATTAGCCTGTGGCTTTTGTGCTTTCCTTTGCTGAGTTATGAGTTACTGTTTGCACTGTGCCCTTCCCTAGCTCTGTGGTGCTGAGGTTGGCTCTCCTGCACGGGACCTTCTCACTGCACTGCTCTGAGAATGGGCTGCTCTCTCCATTCCCCTTCCTGGGTACCAGTTTTAGCAACAAATGCATACATTTTTTTTCCCCCCCTTCAGTTCCTCTGAATGAAAAAGAATAAAGGAGTAGAAATGAGAGATGCACCTTTAAGACATGCTGGTGACGTGGCAGAATGCAACTTTGGAAAAGGTTTTAGTGCCAAGAGGATGGATGTAGCTGCAGAACCTGGGTCAGAGGCTGCAGCAAAAGCCATACACGCTTGGCCTGAGAGGTGGTCTTTTCATTCTGCTTTTCTGTTGTTTTTTTTCCCCTCCTCGTTTATGATTGTTACTCCTGCCTTATGGTGTTGGGGGACAAGAACAAGCCCTCCCTGCTTTAACAGCCTGCGACAGGAGATGTATCTGGTGAGCAAAGGAACAGCTCTCTGGTAATTCACTGGCTACGCCCTAACAAAGGCTGCTGGTGAATATAATTAACATGAGGCCATTCTTTCTTTGTCTAATATATAACTTTTTTATCTATTTGTTTGCTGTCTTTATGTTACTTTTTTCCTGTGGTTCCAGCCTCCTACAAAGCAGTTACTTCATTAAAGACGAAAAGATAGTTGATGTTTTCTTGTGGGTACTGACAGGCTTGTCCTTCCTGGACGTGTTGGGAGTGAGCTGCTTCTGAGACCATTTCTCAGAGCCAGCAGGTCCCACTTGGCTCCTTCCCACTAACCACAGCAGGATCACAGGGGATGGAAGGCAGCAGTGAATGCCCAGCAGCTTCCAGATTTAAAGCCCCAAGGACACTGCTCTATTTCTGATGACCTGCAGTGATAATTCCTCCTGTAGCTGCTTCCCCTCAGGTATCTTTCCATCTGCACCTTGCAATTCTGGACCCAATTGCTTCTGCTAAGGTGCAAAGTGTCTCCCATGTCAAGTGGCTATCAGCACAGGAGGGACAGAATCTGCCACAGCCTTCACATCAGCATGACTCAGGGCTCTATGGATTTTTTTTTCCCCTTCATATTGTAGTGTCACCTTTCACCAGTATCGGAGGGGCCGGTGTGAACTCAGGGAGCGGCTCAGCTACACGGCTGTCACTGGATATTTTGCTTCTTTTGCCTAGGTGGGGTCTGGGTAGCGTGCTTATCAAATAAGCATGGGGGTTGTACATGGAGGGGTCAGCAGCAACGTCAGCTGCTCATTGGGCAGTCCTTGAGCTGCTGGGGACTCGCTTTTCACTCCTATGCAGAAATACTCCTCTAGGTGGGGGACCTGGGGACCCTGACCTGTGCAGCTCCCAGGTATTCTTTGGGAGAAAAAACAGTGATTCACTCCACTAGCTGCAAAGCACAACCCTCCTTCCATCCTCTTTGACCTGCAGGGTGCCACCTGACCCGCATTCTGCATTAATCCAGCCATGCTCACATCCACCCTGATGCCTCCTTGGGTGTACATCCTACGCTGCTGCCCAAGACCTGCTTTTAACACTCTGTCTCAGTGAGCAGCCCAGAGAAGCTTGGGTTTTGGCATCTTTTCAGCCATGAAGGACACAGCTGTCATGTGACACAGGGAAGAAGATGTGTGCTCGTGGGCAGAAGATGACTCAAGAAAGCACCCAAGCTCCAGTGCTACCTGCCAACTTATTCAAACAGCTGCTATGGGAAATAAAATTAGGTTCTTGCTGGTCTGCAGAATCTGGTCCAAGAAAGGATTTTATCTCCTTTGACCAAGGGTCTTGGTCGTCTCTTAGAGCGGCAAAAAGGAGCTTGGTGTCTGTGGACACTTAGCTTTGGGTTGTGCGGGCACGGATCAAAGTGGCTGGGAGATGCTGTGTGCTGCTAACCAGCCAGGCTGTTCAGGCCTCCCAGTCCCTTCCACCATCTACCTTAAGGAACCATTCAAAGTGCCCTCCTTACAGCCCCTCAGCAGCAGGAGGTGCTGGAGACCGTTCCCTGCGGACACTACTCACCACCTCCGTACAGCACGGCCACCATGATGGACGGGAACCACGACGTCTCACTGTTGCCAGCCTGGAACTCCTGCTGGAGATCCTTGAAGAAGACACCGATGCAGGGGGGGAAGCCCAGCGTCAGCCCCTGCAGCAGCACCGTGGCGAGCAGGACCATCCATGCCCATCCCTGGTCCTGGGGCCCGGCAGCTTTGCGTGCCGCTGCTCCTCCTTGGGACATGATGGCCTCCTCCTAAAACAGGTTGTTGGGGGAGGGAATGCAGCTACCATGCAACCCTCAGCCCAGCAAAGGGGCCTACAGAGAAGAGCTGACGGTATTCCTGAGGCTCAGAGGCACCACTACGTCCCACACCTTCTGTAGCTGACACTCTGTAGACTTCTTGCTCTGCATTTTTTCTAGCACCTCCCTTCCTTCTTGCTACGGGATCCTGGCAACAGCTTGCTTGAGAAAACTGCCTTCCCCTTTTATATTTCACAAGACTCTGACCACAGCAAGGTACAGATCAGGACCACACCTCCTCTGAGGTATGAATTGGCCTTACCTAGGTCCCGCCCTTATTTTCCCTTTCACCTGCTTTCATCATATGGAGTCCCCTTGCTGGCAGTTGCTAAGGTCATTCAGTCCTCACGCTGAGAAGAGAAGGAAAAATGCTGCAAATGCCAAGAAAAATAAAAACTTCCAAAGCTTGCGTCTCACAGCAGAGCTCAGGGTGAACCTTTCAGGAAAACTGCACCCCCCGACAAAGGGCCAGCGGGGAAAAAAACACTTTTTAAGCCATTAATTAATTAGGATCTGGTGACTGCAGATAGGCTTTTGCTTTACCACTGTTTAGTTCTAGAGCTTCTTCTGAGGAACCCCAGGTTGGAGACCAGCAGCATGAAACGTACAGCGACAGCAGTCCCCATCCTCTCCACGTGAATAAACATGCCTTAGAAAAGAGAATCTTCGGCATCTGGGTGAGCTCAAGCCCATAAGGTCACCGCAGGGTGCGACACTTAACTCTCACACAGTTCACTCTCACACAGTGATTTCCCCCTCAAACAATATCTGCATCCTGAGTTTTGTGCGCAGCTTTGAAAGTTAACAACCGTTTGATTTCGCTCACTATTTCAGATATGCCGCGGTGGCAGAAAGTTGGATCCATACCTCAGGCTGAGCCCAGACCTGGTCAAAGGGGAGGGCAGCGAGCGCGGGAGCCTCGTCCCCTGTCCGCCCGGCTCACGGCCCGTGGTTAGACCCTTCTGCTTCGGTAGCCACTAAAAGCTTTGATGAAGTCTTTTGCAATATTAACCTAGGCATTACTTCTGTCAACAGGGCTCTGATGCCGCCTGGCTCACAGCCCAAAAAAAAAAAAAAATAAATAAAAATGCTGGGAGTGGAGGGGGCCCGTGGGAAGGGGCTCTGAGATGCAAATCGTGGTGGTGCTCAGCACACTTTAATCATTTGTCCACTTTAGCTGGGCACAGATAATGCAACTAATTCAAGTGCTTGTCTCTCTGGTGTGAATTAGCTGGATGACAGCCTAAAACCTCTCCCCGGCAACAGCAAACCTGCAAAAAAAGGCAGAAGCAGAGCTCCTCTCTGTTCCCAGCTGCCCTGTCCAACTCTTGAGCTTGCCCAGCGGATTTCTGGCTCCTCTCACAGCTCCCCGTGCATCTGCTCGCTGGGGAGAACTCCCCAGTGGGGCTGCAGACCCCGTGGCTTTCATCCACCTTCTGCCCCTGGCTGCAGGACACCTTTTCCCCGGGGCAGCCTGAGCTGCAGAGTCGCTGCAGGGACCCTGGCGATGTGCTGCCAAGCACTGCACGGCCTCTGCTTCTTCCCTTCACAAAGGTAAAGGACCAAGGCGGTTCCAGCGCTGGCTTGGCCACACCGAACAGCAGCAGGTTGGTTTAACCCTTCCCAGGGTGACCAGGTAGGATGGACGGTGCAAGCAAGGAGAGCCAGGGCATGTTTGCCTGCTCCTGCGGGCTTGGTGCTCTCAGGCAACATGCTCCTGGTGTTGAGCAGTGAACGTGAGGGACCAGGGACATCTGGGAAACACAGGCAGATCTTCATCCTGTGCTAACAGCACTGGGAGTAGGACTGAGGGTCACAATAGGCAGGCCTGGGTGCCTGCTGCAGACAGGGTGCTTTTGTTGGGAGCAGACAGACTGGTGCAAAGGTGCTTCCCTCTACCAGCCCATGCAAGGCCTGGGGATGGACAGGTGCCCTGCATGGGGCAAGGGGGAGCACAGTGCTGGTTTCAGTCTTTCTTTCTGACCACTCTCTGCCCTAATGAGCTGACTGTCCTTCATTCCAGTCTGAATTTTATTTCTTCTAGTGACATCCAAAACACCAGCGTTCAGGCCATCTTGGATTTCCCTACCTGTGGTGGAGCAGCCTTAGGAGTTGTGTGCAGCAGCAGACCAGGAGTGCTCACACAGTGCTGCTTCCATGCCTCAGTTTCCCTCAGCTGTGCTAGGGAATGGGATGCTGCTGGGATGAGGGTTGCTTGGCTGCTCTCTGCAAGGGCAGGCAGCCCTTTCTGCTGAGCAACACAAGGGCCTGGGGCATTTTATGCAGCTCACCTCCTAGGAAGATGTTGCAAATTATGATGACATCTATATATTGTCCTCAGTAAGAGCTTGCAGCTAGTGAGTACCTCCATGGGGAGAAGAGCAGCCCACCTCACCTCTACAGCCGCTCGGGACCCAGCAGCAGGGTCCAGTGGGGTGGTCAGGATTGTGGCTGCAGGGGGGAGGCAGAACTGCTGCCCCCAGCCATGGGGATTGGAGTGGTGTTCGGAGCCAGGACAGTGCCTGTGGCTTGGGAGCAGGGATGGAAATGGGGAGGAAACTTTCCTGTTCATCAAACATTAGGTCTCTGCATCCTCCTGCTGCCCCAGCTCAGCCCTGGTGTGTGCTGGATGTGTGTTTTATGAATGTGTAAAATAAGCTGCACTCACAGAAGCAAGATGTTTACTGTAAATTGAGTGGGGTGGTAACTGGTTTTGGGGGTCACTCAGTGTCTGTTGGGGGTAAGAGAGCCAAGCACTTCTCTTGGTAAATACCTTTATAAGTGACTTTTTAAGTACCCTTTCATCCTGATCCTTTCATCTTGGCTTGCTTTGCCATCCTCTCCCAGGCAGATTGTATTCTATCCCAGCTTGCTTTTCCAAGGTCACCCAGTAAGATGACAGCAGAGAATCCAGGTCTAGCTCTGATTAAAGCATTGGCCCAAGTGGTGCAGCCTGGCCCGATGCTACAGGCTTGTGTCTGTGGGATGTCACTTGTCACCAATCGCTCAAAGCTCTTAGGGGACAGGCTGTGGCAGGGTGGAGGTGTCTGCAAGTCCCTAGCTCTGTCCAGGTCCTTACTGGTGTCTTATGGCTCTGTAAGCCAGTCCTGAGCTCAGGTGCCTCAGCAGCAGTTTTGGGGCAGACCATGCACCCGGAAACCAAAGTGCAAATGCCTCAGACCTTGCAAATCACTTGAGAAAGCCTAGTTGAATTTGTTCCAGAGCTCCAGATTAGCAACTTGTCTGACAGATTGAATCTTGCACAGGAAGTGGGGGGGGGGTGTATATATGTGTGTGTGTTTGTTTGGGTTTGGGTTTTGTTGTTCTTCTTTTAAAAGCAAGAGAAAGTGACATTTCAGCTGTGGGATTGTAGAGGAGTTCAGTCCCAAATTAAACTCCTGGTCTGATGCTCTGGTCCTTCCTTCAGAGCCAAATGGACCCATCAGAAACTGTGCTCTCAGTGTGCCTGAAAACAGATTCCTTTCCTGAGACTGGGACAGGATCTGAACAAGCCTGGCAAACCCTCTGCAGACCAGCTCCGCTGGTGCTAAGGAAACAGGACTGTGCCAGGGATGGGGGAAGTGCTGGTTTATTGTGAGTTTCCCAATCAGTTCCCATGGCATCACTCCCATGTTCTCCCCCTGCAAAGGGCATCAGGGTCCTGCCTGCACTTAATTAGCCTGACCAGTCTCATCTGGTGTCTGTTCCCACCCCCCCTCCACCCCATTTGTTCCCCAGCTGCATTTCATCCCAGCTCCTTGCCTAGGTCAGTCTTTGATCTGTCCCACTGCTGTTTGCTGCTCCTTTGGGTTGATGTTGGATCTGCCACTTATCAGTCACCAGCCATGGGGGTGTTACACCAGGTGAGGAAATCCCATTTCTGGGACCAGGTTTAAAGACTGTTAGCTGGTACTGGGCATAATACTGCTTGGTGTGGAGATGGAAGTTGAGGAGGCAGCTGGCACCAGAGCATGTACTGACAGCTCCCATCAGTTCGCAGGAATCCACCAAGATGTAGCTTGTCCCTACTCTTTACCCTGGGGGCAAATCTCTGGCTGGTGGGTGATTGCAAATGGTTTGTGTGCAAGCTGGCCCTTGCTCTTCTGACTGCTGCTGTGTTGTGTCTTCCCTCCCCAGTTACTGTCTGTAACTTTCCCAGAGCCTGTGCTTTGTGCAGTAGGTGGGGAGGTCGGTGCCAAGAAGGGCAGCTCTCCCAAGGCAACAGGGATGGCTCTGGAGATGAGGCTGAGAAAGATGTGTTTGTGTGAATTCGCAGTGGAGGTGGCTGTGGAAAGGGCTCTGGCTCATACTGTGTGACACCCGGACCTGCTGCATGGCCCTGTGCTGCCAGGAGCGGGGCAGAGAGAGGGACTGGTGCTGGGACAGGGCTACCCAAATGGAGGGAGGTCTTTGCTAGGAACCTGGTTGAGTTCACTGAGGGTATCTGGAAGCTTCTGGTGCTTTTCTTCCAGCAATTTCCTGCGTTTGTGAAGGTGAGGAGGGTGGTGCTTCCCCTGAAAAGTGGGGGTTTGAAGAAATGGAGTTACCTTATCATTAGCTGCATGAAAACTCAAGTCAGTAGATGAGGATGAGGCACAGAGCGATGGCCGTGGGCTGTGATGCAACTGTGGGTGAGAGGTGGTCTCTTTAGCAGGTCTCACCTATCAAGCTCTTAGCTGTCTTTTGTCTTGGCTTTTCTTAATGAGGAATAAGAGACTTAATGGGGGAAGGATAAAGAGAAGTGTTTCCTGTGGTCAGCTGCTGTGTACTTGCAGCAGGTGGAGAAGGCTGTGGAGGGTTGAAGGTGTGCAGCCAAAACTTGTGGAGTGTGGTATTTAGGAAAGCAAGAGGGTTTGGGGCTTCAGGTAGCCAAGAGAAGCAGCCTTGGCTGTGATTCTTCTGGCAGACTCTCTGTCAACCCAGCCAGGTCCTACTCAGGTCTCTTGTCCAAGGACAGTGGCTCCATGGAAGGTGCAGGTGGTGCCTAGAAGTCCCAACAAGGCAGAAAGCAAGATCCAGCAGCATAATGCCGACACCTTGTAATGTTCAGCCTTGTAATTCCTGGGAAAGGAGAGACAGGAGCTCTTCATCCCACTGGGAAGAGCAGGTCACTGTGAGCCTAGGGTCACGTTGTTAAGAGTGTGTGTGTGTGGAAACAGCAAAGTGTGGCCTTGAGTCTTTGTTTCATGGGCAAAACCTCTTTGGTTTGGCAAATATGACCCCTTCTTAACGTTTTACATATTTCTCTGCATTCAAATGTTAGATGAAATGCTAGGGTGAGGTTGCATTAGGGATTTCCTAGCCCTTTAGCAACTGATCTGCCTGCTTTTCTGAGACATCTTGAACTCAGTGCCTGACTCTTTGCTTAGTTGCTCAGTTTTCCTCATTTTTAGCCACTTCACTTGAATTCATCAAGATCCCTGGTGCATCTTTTCCTGGCTATGCTGGAGGTCCTGCTGCCCAGACTGCCCTGAACTAAATTGCAGGTGGAAGGTGCTTCCCAAGGATTTTCTTGGTGATGCTGAGCTCACAGCCCACTGAGGATCTGTTCAAGTCCCATGCAATTTGAGGTCTTGCATCAGACTCCTACCTACTGAAGTCTGGGGAATCTGTAGTAGGGATGGAGGTCTCTAATGGGAAATATTGCCAGAAGGTCGAATATTGTTGCCTTTGCTCATCTGTTACACCACCACCTGAAGGCAGATTGCAGGGGGATTGCAGCTCCTTCTTTACTGGGGTTTGGAGAAACCCAGGTGTTTCTCCAGCCCTGGAAGGGAGAGGGTACATGGGGGTTATTTGCCCACGTGAAAGTTGGGTTACACCTTCAGCAACTGCCTCAAAGCCAGATCTGGGTGAAAGGAGGTGGCTAAGGTCCCTGTTTCCCAAACAAGTTAGTAAACTGTGTTGAAAATAATCTGCAGGCTTTCCATCTGCAAATAGATCTGGCTTGATGACTTTGTTCCGGGTGGAGGTGGGGCGGGTAAGTGGTGAACTGACCTTTGTCTTTAGGTGAAAGCCTGGGGCAGAGCAGAAGAGCGTGTGTGTTGTGCAAGATGCACCTATGGCTGTGGCCAGACCTCTGCACCGCTGGGTTTCACCCTCCCGGACCTGTGCAGAGAGGGGAAATGCAGTAGCAGTTCCTGCTGCTTTTTGCTGGAGCTCCAGGCCAAGTGGTCATGGGCTGACAGGTGCCTTGATGCTGCTAAACACCCTTCCTGTCTTTAATGACAGTTTGGGTTTCCTCTTTGCTCACTGACATGAGGGGGCAGGCCAGACAAACAGATGAATTATGCTCCAGGCAAAGCTGTCAGGGGTGAGCGGAGCTGCCTGCTGGGGTGGCTGATGGGAGCTTTGTGCTGTTGTGGTGAGGTGAGCCCCAGCCCCAGCGAGCCAGCTGGGCCCTGGACATGGTGGAGTGGCCTGGTGGGCTCAGCCCTGGTGGGAGCCTGAGCCTTCCCTTCCAGAGCAGGAGTGTGGGACTGTTCCTTTTATGCCCTTTCCAATGCAGAAAAGAATCACAAAAGACTGATAAAGGGTTTTTCATGTCCCTCTGCAGCAGTTCAGATGTGTGTGCTACTCACTGACTTTCCACGGTGGCTACTGGAAAATCCCAGTGATGTTTTGTTACCCGCCTTCCGCCAAAGAACCTGGCAAAGCCACCTGGGAATTTTATTTCCCCCAGTTGCCTCTGGGGGGTGGGCAGGACCAAATGTGGCCCCTGGCAGGTACCGAGCTACTTGAGTGGTTTCTGTGCTGCCATCCTCCTCCTGCCTTGGTGGTGGCACAGGGGCTGCTTGTCCCCGGGGACGTGCCTCCACTGGGCATCTTGCATCCCTGGGCGGTGGGGTTTGAAGGCAGCCTGGGGTGCTCTGACAACCCAGCCAAGAGCCAGGGCCTTAACCCTCTGCTGAGGCCAGTTCTGCTGCAAACTGTCCCACTCTGTCCCATCTGCTGCTCCTGCTGCAGCAGATCTAGAGCAGCCTGGTGTTTGGCAGCAGGGAGAGCTGGGCTCTGGCCTGGACCCTGGCAGCAGCAGGACCTGCTTATTACAAGAAGGTGCACAGGGTTCATTTTTATTCTGGGTAGAGTAACACACACAGTGCTGCTGCCTATCCCGTCCAACCTCTCACCGCTTGGTACTGCTGGGGCATCGCCTGTGTTTTCTGCAGCAAGAAGTAAAGAAATTATTTTTCAAAGGAGTTAAGTAGGTTGCACAGCCTTGGATGGGAAGGCGAGGGATGGTGCACGGGGCTGGCTGCTCCAGATTGAGGTTTCCACAGAAACCGCAGAGTGACACTTGTGTCTTCTGCAGGGTGTTATAGAGGAACCACCTGCCTGGCAGACCTGGAGCTGGTTAAAGGTCCTGCACAAAGGCTTTTCCAGCCTGTGTGACCTTGCAGGACAGCCCTAAAGTGAGAGAGCAGGGAGGTTATGGCTTTTGCAGGCCTGAAATGCTAGCTGTAGTTTGAATTTCTGCTGACAAGTCCTACCTTGTGAACGTGAATGAATATGCATGTGCCAGCCCTGCAGCTTCCATCTCTGCCCAAGATGCTGCCAGGCTGCCAACACTTGAGCATGGCTTTGTTTTGGGCAAGTTCCCTGGCAGTCCAGACCTGCAGTCGGGTGTGGCACAGAGATACGGAGATGGGTCAAGGAGGTTTGAAAAGTACCATCTTAAATGGGACATGCTGTGTTGTGACTTGGCTCAGACATGGCTTCTGCCTCCTCTGTCTGCAAGTTCGCACTGTGTGGCCTCACAGGGGGAAGAGTCTCATCTTCCACCATGCTGGTGTCGAACCCTGGTTTGAGGACATGCCAACCCCCTCCCCGCTCATTTGCTGTGCGGCTTCTGCCGCGGCGGGGATGGAGGAGAGGCAGGCAGCATGTCTGCTGGGCAGCCTTCAGAGCAGCTACAGTGGTCAGCAGGCACTTGCACTCAAAAGTAGGACTAAATTAATCCAAATTTCCCCATTCTTCCTTTATATCTTTGTTCCTTCTCATTTTCCCCGTGTTGGGACTGAACTGTTGATGTTATCCAACTTTCAGCACCACCAAAGCTGGAATATGTGGTTTGCCCCTTTGCCTTCCCGCTGCTTGTCCATCTGTTGCTATCTCTGTTTCAAGCATTTCTGAGTTGCAGTGCTCTGTAAAGAACCTAAATCTTGGCTAATCCGCTGGTCTCGCTAAAGGCACAGACACGGGGAAGGCTGGCAGTGTTTGTGGTGGAGCTCACAGGGCAACTTTAAAGACATCCCTGGAGTTTCTGGGCTAAAGCTGTCTGCCCAGGGCAGTCCCTTGCCCAGCAGTCAGTCGCCAGCTCAGAACACAAGAGGAAGGTGCTTTTAAGAAACATCCCTTATTTTTTTTTATCTTTTCTCTCATGTTATTCTACTTGTCTTGGTGATGGCAAGAAGCTTGTACCTTTGGTGTGGGAAGTGCAGAGCTGTTTGCAGCCTCCTGCAGATGTTCAGTTGGGAGTCTTCTGTGGTAGAGGAAGGGGCAAACTTGTCTGTAACAGTCAGACCTTTCTGCCATGTGTGCTGGTCCAGCCAAGCAGGGGGTTTTCAAATGAATGTTGAAAAAGTCTTCCTTTCTTAGCTACTCCCATTTAATGCTTGTGTTAATGTTCTGCTTGTCAGTGGAAATGGTGAAGTGTGGAAGTTTAGATTCTTTTGTATAACAGAAAATGGGAAACATGCTTCCGTTTGCCTTCTTCTCTGAAAGTAGCCCTGGAGGACTCCAAATTCTAATTACATTCTAATTGTATTATCCTCTTGACAGATCTTTGTCATAAATGAATTAAGAGCCAGAAGCAGGTACCCAATTTGCATGTTTCTTTCCCCGTAACACAGTATTTGTGTGGTGGCAAATGGATGCAGAGAAAGCAGCAGGCTGCAGACCGTTCAAACTTTCCAAACCCATTTCAGAATCTTTATTGAAAAAAAAAAAAAACCAAACAAACCAAAAGAATTAATCACAGCATCCCAACTGTTATTCAAACACATTTAATAATCAAAGAGAAACAGTAGCAAAGGGCACTGACACGTGACAAACTGTACAAAACCTCCGGGTGCGCAGGCAAACGCCAGGGGAGGAGCCCACGGCCCAGCTGCAGACTGGGGAGCTGCTCCTGCCCGTCGCCCTGCAGCCAACCACTCTCCCTTTGCCTCAGCTCACTCAGTCACCCCTGAGAAAAATCGATTTTTATTTTTTTTTTTTAAAATGTGAAGAAACCAAGACACTTTAAGAGGTTACTTCCAGCCTCGCCGTAATGGAACGATTTAGGCCGCTGGGAAAGTTTAAAAAAAACCAACCCAAAGCGTCAAACTCGCCATTCCCAGGATTGATGCTGGAAAGTGAACCTTCCCGAGAGGCACGAGCACTCTTGGGTATCCAGTAGATCTACCCCTGCTCACCTACCCTACTCACCACAACGTGCTACCTTTCTTAGAGTGAATGGGACACATTTCATTCTAATTCAGTGCTAGTTTTCCTATGGTTGTGACTGAGTGAAAGGCAATGTAAGGAAAAGCCCTGTCTTGAGCACAGAAGGGATGCAACTGGTGCATAACGCTGAAACCAGCCTTGGTCTCAGGGTAAAGGTGACCGAGCACAGTCGGGAAAGGAGAAATCCTCCCCTGGAAATGTACCTGCTCTGGATGGACTTCATGCCTGGTCCTAAATATCGCCCCAGAACTCGAGTGTCCAGTACCAATGATTGGGTTTCTACCATAAACTTGTTCTGTTGAACTCAAGACCCCGCAATCGAACCCGAAGCGTCTTCAGCCCCCTGGCACGTCCTCGCTGCAGAAAGCAGTGTGGAGGAGAGAGCCACGATGCCACTTCAGTAGTCCTTCTTGTGCATGTGAGTTCAAGAACTGCTCCAGCTCAACTGGTAATGGTGATGTTCTGGCTCAGAGGGGAGAGCTGACGGCACCGCTCCGGCACCAGGCAATCCTCCGGTCAGCTTCACCACGCACGGCAGTTTTGGTGAATTGCAGAAGCGACGAGGTATCGTTTTTATCTCCTCGAGCTGCACTGGACAGAAAGTCTCCCTTTGCAACCGGTGGTGTTTTGAGCTCTGCAGTTTGAACAGCAAGATGCTCGGTTGGCAGCGATGTGACAAAAGCAGCTCAATCAGTTCCTGTTGCCTTTAGTTTGGTATTTCTTGACCAGCTCCCAGAAACTCCCTCCTCTAAGGAAGGGAAAGAAGATGGGTATTAAAGGGCTTTTTAGGCTGCTGACTTGCATACGTGTGCTTCTTGATTTCTTAGCGGTGAGCACAGACGGACAATGACTGAGGCTACAAGATACTGACAGAGGAGAGCTATCTATACACCTCACAGTGTTTTCTGGGCCCAGCCGACTCGTACAGTCTGAGCGCACCAAATACCATCTCGCCACAGTACAAACAGGGAAGATGGAGGAAAGAAGAGCCAGGTTCTTCAGCATGATGGCAAGCAAGCTGCATTCCGACAGCCTGGAACTGACACAACGTGAATTCAGAGACGTTTGGCACAGTCTGTTGTTACCAGCATTTAAATTAGTGCAGAAAATTAACCAGTCTTTCTTGAGAATGAGGCAAAGTCTCCACCAGAGAAGGTACGTTGGCAAAGCAGGATGGGAGAGGACAGGCAAGAGTATGTACAGAAGGACCAAAAAGAGGCAGAGTGCAGCGGTGTCACTCGGTGTCTTTTCTGCACATCTTGTTTCTGAACTGCTGTGGGACCACTGGTAACGTTGCTACAAAGCCCTGTCAGCAACAAGCGGTTAAGATGGGAAACCTGCCTAACTTGAGGAGACCACAGGGAGCTGAAGTCCTCTGGAAAGGAGTCCAACTCCTCAGTCCAGGTGAGGGATTTCCTGATACCTTACTGAGAAACGTCTGCTCTGAGCTTGTCAACGTCTCAATTCCAGCATCTCTGAAGCTTTGCGTTTAATGTCAGTTTGGGACTTCACTCAAAAACACCCAAGTGCCTGGACACTCAGGCTACAAAGAACAAAGCCAGGATGATAAGGGGAGAAAACATGCAGCAAATCCCTAAGAAATTCCATTTACCAGACTAGGAGGGATGTGCCCTTGGTTATAGGGATGGCACAGATTAACAGAAGGGAACCAGGGACTGCAGTTTGGCTACGATCAGAATTCAAGAGAGGCACAAACGAACATTTTGCACGTCCATCCAAGGCATTCAAAAACAAATAAAAAAAAATAAAAGAAGAAAAAAAAAAAGTCACAGAAGTCGACACATCACTTTGGACAAGAAACATTACAACATTTTGGCAACTTTTCAACCCCTCTCCACCCTCCCCACCCCCACCCACCCCCAACCTCTGTGATGCCCGTCTGTGATTTGAGGTGATCTCTTAAAGGTGGGGATGGGAGGGGGCTGCAGATAAATCACTGCATGTAAATAGGGGATCTCCTCCGCAAAGGGTCTCATGGGTTAAAACAAACCTACCTGCTTGCTACAGTACAAAAGAAATTCTGCCTGAAGTCCTCCCTTGGAGAGAAGGAAGGAGACAGACCTCATGCTGCTGGAGACAAACAAGGCAAAGCTGAACTCGGCAGCAACAAGTCCTAGCATTGTGACATTGCACTAGGCTAAGGTATGGCTGTGGTAGGGTACTTGAGAGGGAGAGGATGTCACCACTCTTCCTCAGCAGAGAAGTGTACAGGACAGAACTATCACTATTCTGGGTGAGCACAGGTCTCTTTGTTTATGCGTGCAAAGTGATGGGCTTTGGAAAATGCCAGGAGCCTATATGCAATAGAGTCAAGAGCGAGACCTGTTAGATGTGCACACAACTCCCCTCCCCTTCCCATCTAAACTCAGCTCTTAAGAACTGGACAAGGAACAAATACAAAGCAAGAATAGAAAAGTTTGTGTGGGTTGTGTTTTGTTTTTTGGTTTTTTTTTTTTTTACAAGTAGCTGTTTTGTTCCTCCTCTGAAAGCCCTGTTCCAATTTGGGGGGGAGGTGGCTGATCAGCAGGGGGAGCACTGCAAAGTCCCTGCCTTTTTCTGGTGGCAGGCCTGGGTGCAAGAAATGGCACAGCTCAAATACGACCTTCCCACCTACTCCAGCCCGTAGAAGGTGGGACTGATTACAGGGGCCTGTGGACCTGAGCAACCTTCACAAATGCTCTGACTGGGAATCTGGCCCAGCTGTTGTTGGAAAAATTCAATACAGCGCTGGCCGAGAAAAGAAAACAAATACTTGTGGAAAGGACGATCCAACTGGATGAGTCTTTTCCTTCCTTGGTTTTCAGGATAGAAGGGAAGCCTTTGGTTATAACCAGAATTATTCACCATTGGCAGGACAGGCTCGGCTTTGCTTTGCATTAGCTTGTTACTGTACAAGGGCAAGGTCGCACTGCGGAGAGCTGCTCTGCCCAGCTGGACTGCCCTCTTGACATCTGGGAGTTTGAAGGTAGCAGACACTTGAATTACATCCGGGATCCTCGCTCTTGAAGAATCTGAGAGGAAAAAAGAGCTTCTATAAATCCCCTGGACAAGGTTAGTTGTAAAAGTTCACGTTCAAAGTCTTTGTGTTGTGGTTTGGGGTTTTTTTTCTCTTTTCAGAGAAAGGAAAGATGGATTAATGTGAGGGCAGCTCGCTGGCTTTTATGCTACCATAACAAATAAGAGGTTGGTTAAAGCTGACTGAGCTCCTTCCCTAGAAATTCTCCTTAGCTGCCTGCCAGGTGTTAAGAATGTTGTCTTTTGTTGCCATCCTGGGGAAAAAAAGAGTGGATTGAAAGAGATAAAAAAAGCTTGTCTCTCCCGGCAACATCCTGCAACAACAAAACATGTGACCAATCTCCAAAGTCCTTGCTATGCTGTTTGTTTTTTTTTTCAAGTCTCTTTTCTCCATTTTTTGGGGTCTTAATTTGAACCATACAAAGAACCTTAGCTCTTGTCCTACAGTAAATCGTGCGATCTTCCGAGAGGGCAAGACCATGCCTATAGGAGGAACAGGAAAGCTGGTAGGTGGAACTGCTACTAGAAGTTATGGGTCTGTCGGTGTAAAAAGGGGCTTTTTCTTTGCGTAGGGGAATTCAAGCAAATACATCTGTGCAGGCATCTTACCTTGGCCTTCTCGCTCGGCTCCTTGACAATGCCGTTGGTAGAATTGTTGAGCTCCCTGGACACCACACAGAGGAATTCTGCCTGGTCTTCGTTTCCGTAGTTATAGGAAGATCCAATGCTGATCAGCTGTGCAACAGGAGACAGCCAAGGTAACTATCACTAGGTTTTGACTTTTGCTTTATTCCTACAATTGTTCTGGGAGGTACCACTGTCCCGTGAGACCTGTTCAGGACCTTAAGTGTCTCCCTGTAGCTTCCTGTGTCACAGGCTTTCCTGGGTGTGTGCCGAGCTCTGGAGCTCTCTAGTGGCACCTGCAGCCCCAGGAAGAAATTCCAGCCCGAAACTGTAATGCTGGACACAACAGAACATTTTGCAAAACATGTCACGTGCAATGATTTGTTAATTCAGACATGGAGCAGGGAATGCCCCACGGGCCAGACCATGCTGAACTCAGCTCTCAACTGGCTTTGTGACTTCCACATGTAAAAACTAGAAAGGCAATTCTTTACTGCAGACAGATGTGAGATTATCTAGGAGACATGTGGCAAACTGGCACCATTCTTTCCATAGATGTTGTCAAGATGGAGTTTGATATCTGTATAAATGGGATTATATTCTATTAGTGTTGTGATGAGGGGTCTGGACTCGATCCAAGAAATCCCATCTGTCTCATTTATCATTATTACATTAAAAGGACATCCTGGAGTGCAGAGCTAATTTGTCATTTACAACTCAGTTCTGCTTTCCAGGTAATAAATCCAAGTGATCTGAAGAAAGCGATGTGAATCTTACCAACTTTGTGTCTCTAGGAAACTTTAATACGCAGCATGAGCTTTAAATTCCATGTCCTAAAGGATTTTAGAAAAGACAGCTCTGTATTTACATGAGAGTGGTGCAGTCACCAGCCTCCCCAGACAGATGACTATCTGTATGGCTACAGTGCAGGGGGCTGTCCTGGTGACTGACCTCCAGTACTGGTTTAAATGGATTTTGATGTTTGTGCTGAGGGCAAAAGATACCTGTGGGATAAAATTTTGGTGGTTTTTTTTTTTTTTTTTTTTGCTTCCCTGCTCCCTGTCTTGACTGTTTAAGCTCTTGGATATTTCAATACCACACTCCACTATTTCCTCAACAAATGCAAAGTACCTTTCAGTAAAGACAGCAATCTTCCAGACTACTGAACCATAGGTGGACAGCAGAATGGATTTCTGTTTAAAAAAATTAAGGGTGGAATAGAAATGTGTTAAAGCAGGACTGAGTGGTACAAGGCAGAGAACCTGAGAGGCCACATGCTCCTCTGAGCACCCAAGCCTGACAGGCAGTAAGGCTGCAAGCAACTCATGGCTTTCCTGCAGGTTTACTAAACCATTCTGTTGGATGTTATGAAGCAACTGGGTCCAAAGAGTCTGTGAAGGGATTATCTGCTCTGTTCAGTCTCTGGCATCCAAGCTATGACTTAGCAATAGGCTCTCTGTCTCAAATACAAGGATCTGTTACCATCTTTCCTAACATGTCTCAGCATGCCAAGGGGTGTGACAAGGGGAGGGCAGAAGCCACACTGAGTTGCACACCCAGGGAAAGACCTTGGCAATAGGCTGCAGCTACAGTGTGCCTCCCAGCAGGGCCTGTTTCAGTGTGAGATGTATCCTGTGCTGCACCACTGCCACGTTCCTGCTCTGTGACTCAGTCTGGACCATCTCAGAGCTCGAGAGAGGCTGTGGTGCTGTGTGAGGTCTAGCCCTGGACAAAGCATCCTGTCTGTCTGTCCTGGGCAGGCTTGCTGCCCTTGAGGGTGGGCTGCAAATGGTAAAAAATAAGGTAGGAGGTGATCTCGGAAAATGTTGAGGCCCCTCACCCTGCTACTGCTGGATGTGCAACACTGAGCCAACAGCCACCTGGACAGTGACTTTTCATTCTTTAAATATGAAGGGATTCACTTAGAACTTCCTGACTAACATATATTTATTTTGTTTTTCTTATTTACTATAAAAAAAAGACCATTTTCTACATCTTTCACTTAGCTCTGTTCTTCACTTTCTAATGGATGCAAGGTCACAACGGGTATTTTAGCTGTAAGTGTCTGTGAAATCTAAGGAGCAACTCTTTGTTCAATACATCCCTTTTTCTGCTTAGTACCTGGCATGAATACAAGTCCCAGGGAGGGGAAGAACAGCTCCTAACAGTGGTAGTGAGCTGGAGTGGGACATGCAGGAAGTTTTCCTGGTGCCTGTGCTGTACAGGAGGGAAGCCAGTAGGGATCTCTGTGGTTTGGGCCAAGGTGGCTGGCAGAGGGAGGGAACTGGAAGGGAACATGCTAGTGTTTGCTTGTCACTAATATCTTGACACTACTGTAATTGGTTTGAAAAGCAAGTCTAGGAAAGGTGTAAGGGTGCAGATTCCTGTGTAAGGCACTGCCTATGGCCTTTGGCTTTTGGGGGTGTCTGTGCATGTGTGAAAGGCAACTTCTGTTGAGTAAATTTCTGGACAGCCAAACCTGGATGCTGGAGAACTGCATTTCCAGAAAGCAGCTCCTGGCTCTTGGTCACAACATTTCACTACTGGCTCTAAGGGAGAAGAGTTCTTGGCTGCCTCTCCGCTATGCAAAAGGCATTTCCAGGCATTACAGAAAGATATACATGAGCAAGAGATGCACAGTGCTGTTGCTAATCCTACGCCTCACTTTGTGTCAGCACATTTCCCACAACATTCACTTGTGCTGGAGCTGGACTAATTGGGAAGACAGCAGAGCTGTAATCCACAGAGCCCATTCTGCACGTTCTTAATATAGCACTAACATGCAGGCCAGCTGGTTTCCAGTTCTCCATCCTCCTAAACCAGAGAGCTGTACTTGATTTTGGAAACCCAGTCTGGAACTAATGCCACATGCAGCTTCAGTGACACCCAGCCCCAAAACCAGCTGCACTGCAAAGGCATCTGCAGGAAGTGTATTCCTCATGTCGCTCAGCGCCTCTTTAGCAAATGCAGGAGTCATGGCTTTGAGCTTCCAGACAAGTCATGCTGTGTGTTTTCATGGCTCTATTAATTTCCCTGGATAAAACTGTTGTATTGGGGCCTGGTATATGTGGTGAAATGCAGAAGAAGTGAAGAATTGCTCTGGGATTTGAGAAGGATGAAAGAAGTCCTGAGAGAACCTGAAATCTCTCTTGGCAGTGGGAGCAAATTCTGCCTTTCCCTATCTGTTATTTTCCATCAGTGGGAAGGACTGCTGCTCAGTTCCAACTGCTTTCCAGAAGAGAAGAGCAGTGTGAGTGAAATTCGACAGCAAACTCTCTGCTTATTCCATATGCAGCTTTCAAAGGGATTCTGTCCTCCTTTGGTAACAGTACCTGTTCAAATTTCCATCCATCAGACATAGTGGACACCATCTGTGTGAGCTCCTCCTCTTGGCACTGCAGCACTCTGTACACATGCTTCACAGGTCCCTAAAGCATGGAGAATACAAATGAGCCTCAGTTTAGTAAGTGTCATTAATTTTCTAGCCTGATATAAGCCTCTCCTGCTGTCATCGTGTTCTTTGAGGAAGTCTGAGTCCCAAGAGGCTTTCTGAGGTTCCATCCTTCCCACCACCCAACCAGGTCTAAAACAGGTACCTACTTCTGGCACATTTCTCTTAAAAGCCTTCTAAACATCTAAAGGTCAGTGAAAGCAAAACTTCTTTGGCTTTCAAAGCCATTTAATGCTTTTTGAAAACATTGTTCTTCTGAATTTTGAATCTACTGGGTGTGTTATCAGCTAGGCAGCAATGGGGAAAACTGCCACAGAGAGACAGATGTGAAGGGAAGAAAATGGTCTAGAGAAGGAAGAGTTTGAATTATTCTTTACCTACCACAGCAGTAGGTTGTGCTCTTATCTACCCATCTTTGCTCCTGGCCCCTCTGGTGTCACTGTTCATCGCCTTGCCCTACAACACTAACAAGACGACTCTGTGGTCTGTGCATGTAAAACACTAACAGGTACTCTTTCCAAGCTGTGCCCTGGATCCACCTCCAAGCACCTACTGTCCCTGTTAAAAGTGATTCTGAACCAAAGAACTGCTGCTAGAAATGTCCACAGCCATGCTTGTTGCTACAGAAAATGAGTGACTGCGTAAGGCAAATGTCATTACTTGGGAGGTTCTGTTCTCGTTGTCCCGTATCCGCTCCTTCACCAGCCGCACGAGAGATGCAATGTTGTAAAACTCAGCTTCTTCCAGTACCCCTAAGAAAGGAACGAGGAGTAGAGGCAACTTTGGTTACTTTGTACAGGGCAGAGTGAAGAGGATTCTGCCAGGAGGATGCAACAGCTGCTCCTGACTCTGAATCCAACCCAGATGTGAGCAAATCCCCAGCTGCTGAAGGGACAGTGCCACCCATCTCATGCTCCCAGGCTGGAAGAAAATGACCAACTAGCTGCCACATCCTCTGGGGACTTAGAGGGCCTTTAAGAAAGATTATTCCCCTTTCCCTGGGATTATCAGAAACCTGGTCGTACAATCTCTGTTTTGTTCACACAGCCCCATGCGGGGAAGTCAGCAAAGCCTGTAGAGAACAGCTGTCTGTGGTGGTGGAGGAGCTGAGCTGACAGAGCTTTGCTCTGCTAACAGGAGCCTTGGAGCTTGGCTGGAGAGCGATGGGTTGTGTTACAAGCCTCCACTTCCAGGAAGATCCAAAATCTAATAATTTAATGCCTGTGGATAAGCATCCTTCTGAGAACCAAGCGGTACAAACTAACTGCACTGCTGGGAAATGTGGCTTCTCCCTGCCACGTCGGGATCCCTGTGTGGCAGGGACACTCAGGCAAGTGTCTCCCGAGGGCTCTCGGGTGCTGCTATCAAACAGTGTTTGCATTTCTGCCCCTCTGTTTTCCTCTTACCTTCTTCTGCAAGCTCCTTGTTTATGATGAGCTTCCCGTGTCGGAGGTAGTTCAGTATTGGACCAAAATAGGTGGGGTCTCTGTCAATGAGATATGCCCCTGTCTCATCCTGGAAAGTGGGCACAGGAATGAAGTGGGGATGGTTAAGTGGTGCCAGGAAAAGAAAACCAACCCAACAAATTCTAGTTGAGAACAAAACTTGAAGTTTCTCTTTAAGAACCTGGATTTGTGAAACATGTACTAATGACTCTGCATTTAAGCCTACTTTTTTTCTTTTCCAGTTTCAGAACTCAGCTACAAATGTTGCAGCTCGACGAAGCTGGCAGAGGCTTCAGATGAAGCACTTCTATGAACAGAGTTTATATACCCTGAGAGAAAAGCAGGGCTTAGCAGGTTTTCTTCACTGCAACAGTAAGAACCAAAACCTGGCAGTTGTGTTCCATCTAAATATGTTTTTCAGACAAGTTTAACCAGGAGATGCTGGAGGCAAACTGGAGCTGTGGTTTTAGTTAACAGCATGTGAGGGTTTAAGCAGCTCTTTTATTCTTTCTACTACTGAAAACACACAGCGCAGTGCACCAGCTGCGTCTCCAGCAGTACAATAACTACTGCCATCAAATAACCAACAGTGCACAACCAAAAGTGTTTCCCGAGACAGCTCTGAAGTAATTCTGCCATATCACTCCCTTGAACCGCTTTAGAACAACGTTTGTCCTGCCAATCAATCTGCTCTAAATCAACAAAAATCTGTGAAAAGCCCATCTGAAATGACAGCTCCTCTGTGCACTGCTGCTGGTGGCTGCTGTCTGATCACAACCAGAGCTCATCTTTAGATTAAACCCTGAAGAGCACGGCAGGAGACCTGCCTAATTCTCCGTCTGACCCACGCACAAAGTATTTACTAAACCTTCTGCTTCTTAGGAAACCTGCAATTACAAGAACAGCTGTTTGCAAAATCCTTCGGATAAAACGGCACTGACTTCAAAGCCACCCACCCGCATAAGGAACCTGCACGGAGATCTCGGAGGAGAGCAAAGTGAAATATGACAAACCAACCCAACCCGAACATGCTCAGGGTGATACACCATTCATAGTCCTGCTTCTAGGGAAGTTTCCTTCTAGTTCTCTTTCCGCTGTAACCACGGTGGGATGGTGCTGGTTTGGTCCCTGAGGGGACTCTGCTTGCTAGGGGAGGGGGTGGGCATCGGGTGTGAGGGGCAGGAGGGCCACGTAGCAGGACAAGATGGCAAATGTCCGACTGACATGTGCCCCGGGGGCCGTGCGAGTGGGGCTGCTGCCGGGGCTATCACCCGGCCCGCACAGCAGGTCAGGGGTGCTGGCCCCGGGGAGGTGCTGGCCCCGGGGGGTGCTGGCCCCGGGGACCCGCAGTCGCGCGGTAGGGTGCGGGCGGCCCCCGCCGCGGCCTCACCTTGTCGGAGCCGAGCTCGGGCCCGTCCTGGCAGCAGAGGCGGCACAGGAAGGACTTGGGCTCTCGGCACAGCGTCTGTCGGGTGCTCACGAAGTACGTGCCGCCCACGTTCAAACGCACCCACTTGGAGGCTGCGGGCGGCCGGGCCGCGCCGGGCGGGGACAGCGCCCCACCGGAACCGGCC
>WTSP01016282.1:0-45620 GCA_025331215.1 Actenoides lindsayi | reverse complement strand
TTTGTTTCTTGGTCTTTTCTACGGGGTTTTTCTCTTTGGTTTAATGCAGCCCTTTTTCTGGGGACCGGGGGTTTTGGTTGTTTTTTTTTTTTTTTCCCCCCCCCCCCCCCCCCCCCCCCAATATTTTTATTCTTTGGTTGTGGAAGAATGAGGCAAGCTAATATAGTAATAAATAATTAAGAGCTATTAACCTGGAAATTAATAAGCATAACTGATGGTAAACATGCCCACTGTTCATATCCGGAAAGGAGTTAATGTTGCTGTTGCATAGCAGAGATTATCTGAAAATGCTGTGTAGAAAAGGTCATTTGACAGGGCTTCATTGTCCTTTTTCATTGTGTTCACAACAGTGTTGATGGAAATGGTATTTTTTTTGTTAAGTTGTTTATTCTGAAAATGCGTGTGCTTAAAGCTACTTGAAGTACTTGTTTATGGAGTCTCAAGTCATGTTCATTTAATGGTATTGCAATTACCAACAGTTTTTTGAATCTGCCTTGTTGATTTGAAAGAATATGCTTTGTAATCATAGCCAGGTTGTAATTGGAGAATCGAGATTGCTGCACTGGCAAATATAAATATGAATGTTGAATATATAGCTCACGTTTAACAGAAATTATCAAAAGTTGCCTTTAATAGAAGTGCCTTTTTCATTAAAACATATTCAAAGAAGGGTAGGAGCCTAACACATTAAATTCAGAGGGGAAATGAGATATAGAATTAAAAGAAGGTGATGGGAAACTCAGTCTTCCTCTCTTCTTTCCCCCTCAGAGACTGCTTGTCCCTGCAGTGACCTGAATTAGTTACTTTCCTGTTTGACGCAAAAGCTCTGTTGGGTACTTGCAGGTTTGCAGTTGTTTGTGGCAGCTGCAGTCCAGTTGAGCATCTGGTTGCCTGCAATGCCTTAAATCTTGTTTGGGATTGGGGAAGTAGATGCTGTTTCCCAAAACTTGTGTGAAGAACTTAGTGAGCAACTTACTCAGTAAATAGGTTTAGATAATTTCTAACCCACTAGTAATACTAGTCCTACAAGTTAAAGCATAGTAGGGGGTAAGAGACTGGCGACATTTTATATGATAAACATACCACCACGTAGATGATTTGTCTGGAAAATGGGAGTTCTTGTTTCATTTCCATGTGTAGCTTGGTGTAGTTTAAAAACATGTCTCCAGCCTCCTGGAAGAATGTACTGCTCAGCTGTACATTTGTGGAAGTATACCCAACTACTTATTGGAAAGAAACATGTTCCCCCATGAACTGTGTTACTGAGCAAGAAGATTAGGTTAATGTTTTTAAAGAATAATCAAGTTATTTTTACTTGAAGTGACTTCTGAGAGAAAGGGTAAGAGGGCTGAAAAGGGACTGTGTGCTATTTGCATATGGTAGTTTAGTGAAGAAATCGTGGGTTTAACATTTAAAATTTTTGTACCCCTCTGTCCATGTACTTGTTCAGTAGTCTAAAAGCATTTTTTAAATGTAGTTTTAATAACATTTACAAGGAAACTATCATTTTTTCTAGATGTAGACAAAAATACTGTGAAAAGTAGTACTCAGTCTACAAAAAGAAGCTCTACTGGTGAAGATGAAATTCCTAGGAAAAAATCAAAGAAAAACAAGAAACACAAAAGCAAGAAGAAGAAGAAAAAGAAGAAGAAAAGAAAGAAAGAGAAGAAGCATAAAAAGCAGCCAAAGGAGTCAAAGTTGAGTGCACGTCATGGAGAACATGTAGGTTTGCAGCCTGCTTCTCAGTTGATGCCTGAGAAATCAAGTGTACAGCATGGAGGACTTGGAGATGCAAATCTGGCTGTCCATGTGCAGCCAGGAGAACTGTGCTTAAAAGCAAGTGAGGAGCCTGATAGACAAGCTTTAGGCCTTGTTTCTCACTCAAACACTGATTCTCAGCAATCTGTGGAAAATCTTGGAAGCGAGAAGGGGACTTTATATGCACCAAATCCTCCATTTAGTTTAGAAGGCAGTCAGTCTGACAGCCAGGAAAATGCTAGTATAACTCAAACTGAAATTTGCACTAGAGAAGAACAAATTAAACAGTGTCACGAAAATATTTATCCTATAGCTATTAATGCAAGTGAAAAGGGTGTTCTTGTTGATACTGGAAGTTACACTTCGTCTAGCATCCCATCTGGAGTTGCCAATAAATCTGAAATTCAGACAGATGCAGCAGCAGCACTAGCTTCAGAGGTTATAGGAGCACTAAAAGGCTCAGAAGTTACTCTGAAATCTCAAGGCACTGGGGAAGTAAAAGCTTTGGATACAGCTCTTGAGTCTGAGACCATGGAGGTGTTGAAATATTCAGAAGCATCTCTACAATCTGTGGCACAGTGGAGAGCAAGAGAGCTAGAAGCAACTTCAGAATCTGTATCTTTGGTGAGTGGTGTGACAACAATTCCAACATCTGTAAATCAGGCAGATCTGAATACTGTGAAGGTAGCTCACATGTCTGCGGCCATGCAAGAAGTGAAAATTCCAGAAGCAACTGAAAAATCTCTGCAAATGGGAAATGTGGAAAGATCTTTGGAATTAGGAGGTGTGAGCAGAACGTGGGAGCCAGCCCTGAAGCCCTCAGTTGTATCTGATAATTTGAGAGTGACACAGTGCAGCCCCATGGAGGTTTCAGGCATCTTGAAGGCAGATGTATCTTTGCAACATCCTTTTAAAGTATCTGCAGCAACTGCTGCGACCCAGGTGGAAGTAAAAAGTGCCAAAATGCCCCTGGGACCAGGAGCTGTTGATACTGAACTATCTAAACAGTCTGCACACGTGGAAAATGTGAAAGCTTTGGAAGAAACTCTGCAGCCAGTTGCTGTAGTAAAGCCCAAAAGTTTGGACTCAGTCACGGAACCTGTGGGTGTTATAGCAAAAGATGTCAAAGCAGCTCAAGAACACCTGCAGGTTGAAGCAGTCAAAGATGTGGCAAGTACCACTGATCCTACAGCAGTGCTGATTGGCTCAGGAGTGTTCCTACAACCTAAAGTCTTGACAGAAACAAGAAGTACGGGCAGAACCCAGGAATCTGTACAGCCAGCAGAATTGACAGATGTGAATGTGGTTGCAAGAGCAGCCATGGAAGTTGCAGCACTAACAGGAGTAAAAGGTCGAGAAATAAGTCAAGCTTCTCTGCAACTGGAAAATACAAATGCTTCAAGAATTTCAGAATCTACACTTAAACCTGTAGCTGTAACAGAGGCAAAATATTCAGAAGGTACTTCATTACTGAGACCACCAGAGGAGCTGAGAGAATCAACACCTCAGAGTGAATCTGCTGTGAGAGGTTTGGAAGCAACTCCCCTGTCTTTGCATAGAGAAGATGTGGCAGGAGTGGAAGCCAGCTCAGATGCTGGTCGTTTCCTCGCTATGCAAGCTGGATTTGTGAGACCAGTGAAAAGTTTGGAACCAACTATAAGACCTGTAGCAGAGACAGAGAGGAAAGATTCAGAAGCAGAAAGAGCCAGTATAGAGATGAAGACATCTTCATCACATCTGCACATGAAAGGTGTGAGAGATTTAGGAGATACAGCATCTGTGGGTATGTCAAAGATACAAGCTTTGGAAGCTGTCTCGCAGCCTGGAAGCCTTGCAGTGGCAAGGGGCTTAGGACAACATGAGTGTTCTGAAGCCAAAATTGGTAGCAAAGTCTTGGAAGCAAGTCCAGGACGTCTTGCCTTAGAAGTAAGGTCAGAAAGGACTCCTGAATCTTTGGTTTCATGTGTAAGCATGGAACCAGTTAGAGAGTCTGAGGCGTTAGCGGGAATGATGCATTTTAAAACCACAGCAGAGAGAGAACCAAAACATGCAGAAGCAATTGCAGAACCTCTTGGTGCAAGCCAAACAAAGAGTTTCATCATTTCACAGTCTCAGGTCATGAGACATGCAAGAACATCACAAACTGAGGTGGAAGGGGAGATAAAGGATTCTGAACTAGCTACCAGTTCTGCCACTGTCGAAGCAAGAGGTTTCGGCAACTTGTCGGAAGTTGAGGCAGTTGAAGCAAGATCAAAAACTTCACACTTAATGCAGATGAAAAATTTGGAAACCTTTGTGGGATCTGAAACAAGGACACTAATGCAAGGCCTGGCATCTGAGGTGGTTGGAGAAATGAGACATTCTGAAGTAGCTCCAGAAGATCCAAACAAAGCAAAGGCAAGGAGTGAAGAAGCAATACTAGAACCTGTGCGAACAGTAATTGTGCAAACTTCAGAAACAAGTTCAAAATCTGTACAGGAGCAAATAATAGGTCATGCGGAAGCAGTATTAGAGTCTTTGCCCAGAGCAGAAGAAAAAACTATGGCATCAGAAATAGTGACAGAAGAGATAAACTTGAAGGGAACTTCAGAATCCAAGATTTTGACAGATGTGAGAACTCAGGGACCTACTGTAGAATATATAATTGCAACAAGGAGGACAAGCACACAGAGAAGTGAGCCCTCGCTTACCAATGTAAGAGATTTGGAAGAAGCTTTGGAAACTGAGAAAGCAGTGAAAGCATCAGAAACCGGAGAAGTGAGGTTGTTGGAAAGTATGAAAGAATCTGCAACAGTAGAGGTGAAAGGTTCAGAAGCAATCAAAGAGCCTGAAGTACACATGGATATCCTGACTTCCCAAATGTCAGAACCTGTTCCAGAATGTTTGCACACTGAAAAGCAAGAACATCTACAAGTAGTTCTAGAAGCAAAACCTTCTGCAGAATGGAAGCGTACAGAAGAGGCTCCAGAAGTCTTGAGTCCTGCTGAAATGAAATCTTCTGAAGCAGTTCCAAAACCAGGGGACATGAGAGACCTGGAAACAATGCTGGAACATGAAGTGACATCAGAAGCACAATATGCAGAAGGGGTGCACGGTCAACAAATGGAGGGTGTGACAGTTCCAGGTCAAGCTCAGGAATGCGAGATAATGACTGATAGGCAAGATGCAGAGCAGACTCGAGCAACTGAGCCTTTAATAGCAGAAACAGACTTTCATTCTTCACATGCAGCAGACGAAAAAGATTCATCAGGGAGTCCTGAATCTGAAATAATCAGAGACACAAAACAGTTGGAATCATCTCTGGTTCATGTGTCAGAAACAAAAGATTTGGAAACAGCTCCTTTTCCTGAGACTGTTGTAGAGCTGAAAGATGCAGAAGCAGCCCTGGGGTTGGAGGCAGGGACAAAAGATTTGGAAGCAGCTCCAGTACCTGAGACTGTTACAGAAGCGGTTCCAGTACTTACAGCAGAGGCAAGCCAGTTGGAAGTCGTTCCAGAGACTGAGGCTGTCAGAGAAGCAACTCCAGAACAGGAGTCGGAGAAAAGAGATTCAGAAACATCCGATGTGCAGCCTGATGTGGCGGCACGAATGAAGGAGACTCTGATGAGACTTGAGAAAGTGATTGAAAAAAGTAGCCATAGAAGCAGTGATAAAAAACATGATTCAAAGAAACAGAAAAGGAGTCGCTCCAAGTCTCAGTCTAGGTCTAGGAAACGAAAGAAAAAATCAAGGTCGCGTTCCACTTCCAGGCGTTTGACCTCTAAAAGAGCACGTTCTAGGAGCAGAAACTATTCAGTTTCCAGAAAAAAGCATTCCAAATCTAGATCACGATCTGTGGAGAAGAGAGAGAGAAGATTGTCTTCCCGAAGGTCCAGACGCAGACGTTCCGTATCATCTGACCGCTACAGGTCTAAATCCAGATCAGCAGAAAAGAGAGGGAGTAGATTGTCCTCTGGGAGGTCCAGACGCAGACGTTCCAGGTCGTCTGACCCCTACAGATCTAAATCCAGGTCAGTGGAAAAGCGACTGTCCTCCCGAAGGTCCAGACGCAGACGTTCCAGGTCTTCTGACCGCTACAGGTCTAAGTCACGGTCAGTGGAAAAGCGACTGTCCTCCCGAAGGTCCGGGCGCAGACGTTCCAGGTCTTCTGACCGCTACAGGTCTAAGTCACGGTCAGTGGAAAAGCGACTGTCCTGCCGAAGGTCCAGGCGCAGACGTTCCAGGTCTTCTGACCGCTACAGGTCTAAGTCACGGTCAGTGGAAAAGAGGAGGAGCAGGTTGTCCTCTTGGAGGTCCCGTCGCAGACATTCCAGGTCCTCTGACCGTTCTAAATCTAGATCCAGGTCTTCAGAAAAGAGAGGAGGCAAAGAATACTCATGGAGGTTCAGAAATAGAGGATCTGGTTCCTCTGATCGTTCAAAATCTAGGTCAAGATCTGTTGAGAAGAGAGGTCGAAAGACATCTCTACGGAGGTCTAAACGTCAGCGCTCAAAGTCTTCTGACCGTTACAAGTCTAGATCCAGATCAGTAGAAAAAAGAGATCGAAAGCAATCATCACGGAAGTCTAAACGTCAGCGCTCAAAGTCCTCTGACCATTACAAGTCTAGATCCAAATCAGTGGAAAAAAAGAAGGAGTCCTCACGAAAATCTAAGCGTCGCCGCTCAAAATCTTCTGAACGTTACAAGTCTAGGTCTAGGTCTGTTGAAAAAAAACGCAAGGAATCTTCAAAAAAATCCAAACGGAAACGTTCCAAGTCTTCTGATAGTGTTAAGTCAAGGTCCAAATCTGTAGAGAAAAGAGAGAGTAAGTTATCCTCAGCAAAGTGCGGTAGCAAGCACATAGAGTCTTCTGAACTTGAGGAGTCAACCAAATGTCTTGAAAAAGAAGCTCCTGAACCTTCTTTTACAAGTGAAGGTAACTCTTCCAAATCCTCTAACGGTCCCATGTCAGTATCTTTGTCTGATGAAAGAATAAATGGCCCAGAGCTGCCACCGGCATTTGAAAGTGGATTTTCCAAAACTTGTGATAGTCTTGAGAAAAGCTCCTCATCTGTTGAAAATACAGCTGGTCTTCAGTCTTCTGTGATGTCTGAATTTGATAGCTCCAAAACACCAGATGACCATGAATCCATGCCTGTGGAAGAAACACAGATTTCAGAGTTTTCTGTGACACCTGAAAATGGATCAACTGAAAAAGCAGTGGCTCTGGAGCCTTCATCACTACCTGAACTTGCATACTCTCCATCCAAGTCAAGATCCTCATCTGTTGAAAAAAATGAAGATACAGAAACTCCTTCAGTAACAGAATTTCATCTCTCAACATCCCATGAAGATGAGCCAAGATCTACCTCTCTCAAAGAAATGGAGGGTCCAGAGCCTCTTCTAACACTTGAAAGTGGATGCTCTGTATCATCTGATGATTACAAGACAACCTCCTCATCCTCTGGAAAAACAGAGGTTCAGGGGTCTTCTCTGATGTCTGAAAACGTACTCTCTGATGGTCATGAGTTGAGACATATCCCCACTGAAAAAACAGAGCTTCAGAATTTTTTGCAAGTACCTGAAAGCGAATCTTCCAAGTTGGCTGACAGCCCTGAGCCAAGGTCACTATCTTTTGAAACAGTAGAGGCTCAAAAATCTTCTCTAACACATGAAGTTACATGTTCTGTGTTCCCTGATGTCTGTGAGTCGTCCTCATTGTCTATTGAAAAGAGACAGATGCAGGACCCTTCTTGGGCTTCTGACAGTGTCAAGTCTCCTGATGGACATGAATCGAGATCCAGCTTTGACGCACAAACAGAAGAGCTTACATTGATGTCTGAAGGTGGGTCCGTCAAATCACCTGTTGGAAATGAGCAAAGATCATTAGCTGTTGAAAAAGTCAAGGTCACAGATGTTTCCCTGACATCTGAGTGTTTTCCTGTCAAGATCTCCAATGACCTCACTTCAGCATCATCTTTTGAAAAAAGGGAGGAAGCTGTACTGACAACTGTAGGGCAAAGCTGCAACTCGTCTGAAGTTCATGAGTCCAGATCATCTATTGACAAAGATTTAGATGGTCCAACACTTCCAGAAACTCTTGAAATTGACTGCTCTGAATCTGAAATACAAGAATCTAGATACTTGCCTGATGGAACAATACAAGGTACAGGATCTTGTTTGATCTCTAAAAGTGGAATTCCTGTGTGCCATGATGGCCATAAATCAAAGCATTACTTTGAGAAAACAGAAGGTGCAGAACTGTCATTAGCACCTGAGCTTAGATATTCTGTCTTTCCTGAAGGCAATGGATTGACTTCCACTGCAGTTGAAAAATTGGAGATACAGAAGCCTACTTTCTCACTGGAAAGGGAGTTCTCCAGACCTGTTGAAGTTTGTGAATCAGTAAGCACACCTGCTGAAAATCTACAGGCTCCAGTGACTTCTCTGACATGTGAAGGTGGGCTTTTCCTGTTGTCTGATAGTCATGAGTTGAGACCTATCCCTGCTGCAAATGTAGAGGTGCGAAAGTCATCCGAACTGAAATGCATTGCATCCCCCGATGGCCACGAGTTGAGATCTGCCTCTGATGAAGAAATACAGGTGCAAGAGCAGCCTCTGATACTTGAAAGCAGGTGTTCCGTTTCCTCTGAGGGTCATGAGTTGACATCCACCCCTTTTCAAAAAGCTGAGGTAGAGGAAAATGAATATACAATAGTGCTTGATGGCCCAGAGTTGACTTCAACCCCTGCTGAAAAAACAGAGATGCGGGAACTTCATCAAGCATCTGAAGAAGGATGTTCAGTGTCTGTTGAGAGCCAGGAGTTGCAGCAGTCACCCTCTGTTGAAAAGGTAGAAGTGCAAGAGCCTGCTCTGATGTATGAAAATGAATATGCTTGGAAGAGCCTGGAGTTGCAAACTAGCTCTCCTGAAAAAGTGGAGATGCAGGAGGCTTCTGTAGTACCTGACAATGAATACGCTGTGTTTTCTGAAGGTCACAAATTACCATCTTCCGTTGATGAAAAAACAGAGGTGCAGGAATGTTCTTTGCTGTCTGAAAATGAGTATGTTGTATCTCCTGAACATCAGGAGATTACAGCTAGCCCTGCTGAAAGAGAGGTGCAGGAGTCTTTGACATCTGCCAGTGAATATACTGTCTTCCCTGAAGACCAAGAATTAGAGTCTGCCGTTGCTGAAAAAACGTTGGTCCAGGAGTCTTCACTAATACCAGTCAGTCAATATGCTGCATCCCCTGAAGGGCCGGAGTTGCTGTCTGCTCTTACTGAAAAAACAGAGGTGCAGGAATGTTCTTTGTTATCTGAAAATGAGTATGATGTATCCAGTCCTGTAGAAAAAGAAGAAATGGAGGAACATTCAGAAACATCTGAAAGTGAAAGTTCAATGTCCACTGACAGCCAGGAATTGCAGTCTACTGCTGTTGAAAAAACAGAGGTGCAGGAGTTGTCTTTGATGTCTGAAGGTGAATGTGCCATGTCCCCTGAAGGTCAGGAGCTGCAGTCTAGCCCTGTTGAAAAAGCAGAGGCTAAGGAACCTTCTCTGACATATGAAAATGAACATGCTATGTCCCCTGAAGAGTATGACTCAAGATTGACTCATGCTGAGAAAACAGAGGATGTGGATTCTTTGACATCCGAAAATGATCATCCTTTGTCTTTCAAGAGCCAGGAAGTAAGATTTGCTTCTGTTCAAAAAGCAGATGTGCAGGAGCTTCCTCTAACACCTGAAAATGAAGATGCAGCATCCCCTCATGGCCAGGAGTTTAACTTCACCACTGTTGGAAAAGTAGATGAACCTTTGACACTGAACAATAGAGCCTCCATGTCCCATGATGACTTGAAATCCATACCTGTTGAAAAAATGGATGATGCAATGCCTTCTTTAATGCCTGAAAGTGGGTACTCCATGTCCCCTGATGGCTACAGTGTGAAATCTGGCATTGGTGAAGAAACAGGGGATCTAGAGCCTCCTTTGATATCTGAACGTAGACATTCCACATCCTCATATCATGAAGGTCATGAGCCGAAATCTCCCATGGAGGAAGAGGGTCTAGAGTCCTCACTGACTTCTGAACATAGGCGATCTGTGTCCCCTGAAGGCCATGACCAGAAATCTACTATAGATGAAGTAGAAGATGATCGGGAGCCCTCTTTGACATCTGAACATAGGCGCTCCATGTCCCCTGATGAGCATGAGTCAAGGTCTAGCATTGGTGAAGAAGTAGAGTATCTGGAGCAGCCTTTGATAACAGAGCGTAGATGCTCTGTGTCTTCTGATGAACATGAGTCAAGGTCTACTGCTGGGGAAGAGGTAGAGGATGTAGAACCCTCCTTGACAGCTGAACGAAGAGACTCCACATCGTCTGATGACCGTGAGTCAAGGTCTACCACTGGTGAAGATATAGAAGATGGGGAGCCATCTTTGACAGCTGAACGTAGACACTCCACGTCCTCTGATGACCAGGAGTCAAGGTCTACAGCTGGTGAAGAAACAGAGGATTTGGAACCCTTGACAGCTGAACATAGACGCTCCATGTCTCCTGATGGACGTGAGTCAAGGTCAACCACCGGTGAAGAAGCAGAGGACCAGGAGCTCTCTTTGACAGCTGAACGTAGACACTCCACATCCTCAGATGAACGTGAGTCAAGGTCTACCACTGGTGAAGATGTGGAGGATATGGACACCTCCTTGACAGCTGAACGAAGGGATTCCACATCATCAGATGAACATGAGTCAAGGTCTACCACCGGTGAAGAAGGAGAGGATATGGAACCCTCTTTGACAACTGAGCACAGACGTTCCACATCCCCTGATGGGCGTGAATCGAGGTCTACCACTGGTGAAGAAGCAGATGATGTAGAGCCTTCCTTGACAGCTGAACGAAGAGACTCCACCTCGTCAGATGAACATGAGTCAAGGTCAACCACTGGTGAAGAGGGTGAGGATGCGGAGCCCTCTTTGGCAGATGAAGATAAACAACCTCTTGAGAGGCTGGAAGAACAGGATTCTTCCTTTATACCTGAAAGTAGGCATTCTGAATCTTCTGAACGTGAAAAATCTAGATCCAAATCTGTTGATAAAATATCTGACAAAGAGTCTTCACGAAGATCTGTAAGCAGACACTCAAAATCTCCTACTTGCCAAAAGAGTCGATCCACATCTGTTGAAAAAACAGCAGACAAAGAGTCATCACGGAGATCTAGACGTAGACGTTCTAGGTCTGCAGCTCACCAGAAGAGTAGATCCACATCTGTTGAAAAAACAGCAGACAAAGAATCTTCACGGAGGTCTAGACGTAGACGCTCCAGATCTGCTGCTCACCAAAGGAGTCGATCAACGTCTGTTGAAAAAGCAGCAGACAAAGAGTCTTTGCGGAGGTCTAGACGTAGACGCTCCAGGTCCACTGCTCACCAAAGGAGTCGATCCAAATCTATTGAAAAAACAGCAGACAAAGAATCTTCACGAAGGTCTAGAAGCAGACGCTCAAGATCTTCTCAGCGCAGATCCCAGAGATATGATACAGAATCTCGCTCTAGGAGGAATCGTTCCAGATCAGTAACACGGAGAAGAGCATCAAGATCAAAATCTAATCGTCGCTCTCGATCTAGCTCATTGTCTCGTTCAAGGCACAGGAGGAGGAGTAGGTCAAGGTCAGCATCAAGAAGACGTCGTTCTTTATCCAGAGATAGGCGTAAGAGATCTCAGAGAAACAGATCAAGATCTACTGACAGAAGAAGAAGAAGATCAGATTCAAGGGATCGTAGAATATCACTCAGATTACGCAGTAGGAGTCGAACGCCTATTCGGCAAAGGCGATCAAGGTCAAGAGGAAGAAGACGGAGCTCTAGTAGATCACCAATTCGGCTACGGCGATCAAGATCTTCAGGGCGAAGAAGGTACAGCAGATCACCTGATCGTCGTAGGTCAAGGTCATCGGAACGCTTTTCAAGCAGGTCGCCTAAACGTCTTACAGACTTGGGTAAGTGGTAATTTTCTTTTTCTCAGGAATTCCATGGTTAAGGGATAACTGTTCATTTCCATAGTCTTATTTTAACATGTCTTTGCAGCATTCATAAGGATTTTCTTGGAAGTCATTTTGTGGATTACTTTTAGGCAGTGACTTCCAGTAGGAGCTTTTATGCTGGAGCAGTATCAGTGCTTACCATTTGGATGAAAGCGTGTTTAGAGCAGGTTATATTTTGGCTGTTGAGCTTTTATACAAAGGTAATGTGTTGCAGTCTTGAGGAACACGGTTCATCGTAATAGTAAAGGCTGAGTACTCTGTAAGAAACTTAGGAGTTTCTAGTTTTCCTGAGAACAAACCGGGCATTAAAGAACATTTGAAAGTGCCAGTTGAAGAGCTCTTAGCTCCACTGTCAGCTCTAATGCTTATTTTTTCTGATTCCATTACTCTGTCTTGCCTTTTCCCCGTGGTAAGAAGTTAGTGGGAAGGGAGACTCGTTTCTGAAAATACACTCAGACCTAGCTGATTGGAAAATTAGAAATCCTAAAAAATAGCATCTTTTCTCTGACTGGAGGAAGAGAAGGCCTTGTAGTTGCCTCAGGTACTGAGTTACATAAGGACAGAGGATGTTTTAATTTTGAGACAAGCTCTTGTACGGTTTGTGAGGAAGCCTCCTTCTGTGGACCTCGGGCTCTGATCCTTTTAGTCGTCTCGAAAGTTACTGTGGAAGCCCCTTTAGCAGAGAAGTAGTTTAGTACAGAACATGAGAATTAATGAGCATCCTTGAATCTGCCTTCATGCTTTGATTATGCAGCAAGTCTGTATCTATATACTTCTGTTGCTAAAGAAGTAAAGGAATCCTTCTAGGATTTTTATAAAGCTGAGATGGTGGTGACTCATTTACTTGCAAACTGGCATATCAAATAAGACATGCTATATTTTCATTCCCTCTTTCTGTGATACAGCCACGTTTGGTTTTTTTTTCTTTAATAGAGCAAAATAATATTTTAGTAACAGTTTTCCATATAATAGTATTTTACACAAATGCACTTTTTATACAGTGCTGATTTTTTTTTTGTTGGTTGGCTGTAAGTAGCTTTCAGGCTACATACTGGGGGGCTTGAAGGGATTTTCTTAAGACCTTTGAATGCTTTTCAGAGATAGCTAGGAAGTAGACTTTGGAATTTACACTGTGTAGAAACAACTTGGTATTTCTAAAACTAGAATAAATCTGTGAAGTAAAATAGGCATGGGAACTTTTGGTGTCTGGAGAATTTTGAGAGCTATAATTTGGACTCCCGTGCTTTGTGTTAAATTTGCAATTTCACTCGTCTGTTGGGTAGACCAAATTTGAAAACTCTGGAGCAACCGAGTACAGTTTTAGTTATTTTCACAGACCATAAAAATGCACGATGTGGGTAAAATTTTGGGTTTTCTTTTTACTTTATTTGCCAAAAATGGTTACTTATTATTAAAACAAGAATTTGCAAAAATAATAATTTTTCTTAAAAAAATATACTTTTTTAGACAAGGCCCAGCTACTTGAAATAGCCAAAGCTAATGCGGCTGCCATGTGTGCTAAGTCTGGTGTTCCCTTACCACCAAGCCTGATGCCTTTGTTATCTCAGAAGAAAGACGACAAAGCCAATCAGAAATCATCAAGAGATACACTGAAGGAGCTCACTGAGGTAAGCAAGAACGACAATATCAAGCCTGATAACAAGCATGTGGGGTTTTCTGTGACTCCTAGGCAAGCTGTTATTCTGTGTGTTTGGCTTACGTGTAAACTGGCTTGTGGTTTGAGCCCTTATTATCTAGACAGGGTTTTTTTTTTAAGTCTTGAAAACAGGCTTTATAATTTTATGCAAATGCATAAAATCCAATTATTTTGCCTTTTTTTTGTTTGTTTGTTTTGCCTTGATTCTGTTCTAATTTCATACTAATTGGTAGTTCTCCTTGTTGTCCTGTTAATAAAAAACATTGCTTTCATTTCTAATTTTTGGTTCTGTTGTTGTTAGTTATTTACGTTCTTGCTTTTGTTAGTGAATTTCACACTGTTAAATATCATCCGTGCATTAAAAATGTAGTGCCCGCTTCACATACTTTTGTGTATCTTAAAATACACTCTTAAGATATTTTTAGGGAATTATTGTTGCAGTTCTGTCCTGTTGCAGTTCAAGTCTATAGACGGGATGTTTGGGGTTTTTTTCTGATTATGGGGAAGAAATTGCTACTTGTCCTTTTACTGTAGTAATGTAATCTTGTCCAGTTTCCTAATTCCCTCCTATATTTGCTTCCCCAGAAACTAAAGAAAATTTGGAATGGAAAAAAAAAAGTGTCTTTTTTGCTTTTAAATGCACCATGAGTGTGCCAGTACTGAATTACCTGTTTATGGAAATAACATTGGAAATAAGCAATTTCTAATTGCTGAAAACTAACCTTTTAGTTGTGTTTGGGCTAGTAGAAACAGAAATACCTGTTTGTGAAAAAGCTGAGATTGTGCAGGTACACTGTGCAGACATCTGAAGCAGTTCTTCACATGACGTGACTGAAATTCAGTGTGGCTAGTGCTAATCTGGTAGCCCAAAACCTGCTCCTTCCTTGCGTTTTATATTCAGCTTCTGTCTTGTGTGTCTGGCCAGGGTCAAAAGATTTCAGAAGAAATCAGATCTTCTGGAGCCATTGCTTCTGACTAGGTCCCTACAATACCAGTGGAACTTAGATTTAGTAACTATTAAGTTGTAGGTCTTCCTGTGTAGTAGTTTTGTGAGTTATACTGAAGTTTCTATCAGATTGCAATATGCCAGTTATGTGGAATGCCAAAAAAATGGTGAGTTACTGCTCTGAAGTGTTTGCAGCCTTATATGGCTATATAAGGTATGCATTCTATAACTAGCACTGTGTAGCAAGTTTTGCAGTATGCTGCTGAAATCTTATGTCTGTTAAATTATTTGCTGCATAAGTGCTTAGCAAACCTAGGTAGTGATTGACAATGTGTGTAAAATGTCACAAGTACATACATTGACAACACTGCTAAAAGATTTTCTCAGTTTATGTCCCCCGCTGCAGAAAAGGAAAACATTTTTTAGTAAAAATACTATTTTTGTATGCTTTGGTTGAAAGTCCAGGTTTATTCAGAGCTGTCATGTTGATATTTTTTTGTTTGTTTTCTCCCAGAAATGCAAGAAAATTGCTCAAAGCACAGATGATGTGATAGTCAACAAGCCTCATGTTTCTGATGAAGAGGAGGAAGAACGTCCATTCTATAATCATCCGTTTAAGCTCAGTGAACCCAAACCTATTTTTTTCAATTTAAGTGTGAGTACTTGAACTTACAGTATTCTAAACGTTGCTTTGGTTGGCTGTTTTTGGTGTGGTTTTTTTTTGGTTTTTTGTTTTTTTAATAGTACAAGTAGTTTTACAGAAATTAAACAGGGATTGATAATCTTGGTGAAATTGATTTGCAGTGTTGTTAGAAGTGCCTTTGCTACAATAAGAAACTTATCTGCAGTTTATGAAACTGTGGTAGTTCCCATAATTGGATTAAAAGTGGTTTGGGGTTTTTTTATTATTTTTTTTTCAATTTTTAAAGCTTAAATAAGGTAAAGATTGGTTTTATTTCATGCTTTCATTCCAAAAGTATCAGTATCAATTTACAAACATCATTGAAATTGGTAAATGTGCTTGGAACAACATTATTTTTCTTTAAAAGACAAATGAAAAAACCCTAGTGAAATTCTAAAAGCATTTTGAGGTGTTCTAACTAAGAGATGCCATCAGCTTTGTGCAGACTCCAAACCTTTTATGTCTGTTTCTTCAGTAGATCTCAGGTGTTCATTGAAAGAGGAAAGAAGTTCTGTTGGCTTTGAGGTTAGCCAAGAGAGAAGTAAATACTGTGTTAACAATGAGGATCTTGAGTGTTGCCAGTTACAAAAAAGTCTAGATGACCCATTAAACCCAACTGCTCTTGACTCTGTTGGAGCTTGTGTTTACACTTCCTGGCTATGTGAATGTTGCAAGGAATAAAATAAGGGAGCATTTCTTCAAATGTCTCTAGCATTCATATGCTTTGAGGCATGAATTAGAATTTATCTAGATTTTTTTTTTTTTTTAAATGGGTGGGGTTTTTGGATTATTTTTTCTTTTTTTTATGCCCATGAAAATCTGCTCTGGTTTTTGCAGAGTGTGAAGTACTATAAAATTATTAATATGCTAAGTGAAAATATAAGCATTCATATTTTTATATGCAAATATATATAGCTTGTGCCATACACAAAATAAGCAGTAATAAATATTTACACAAGACGTAAGGTAGAAATATGTTTATCCTTTATATTGTACCCTTTAGAAAGAGCTGTGATGAAACTCACGGAAGCTTGGGATTCCACACAGGCTCCGAAGAGGAATGTTCTTTAGTGTTTATAGGCTGCTCTGCCTGTTTCCACAATTTTCAGTCTTTTAGTGTGGTTCTTTTCATTCTTTCTAGCTTCTACTCTTACTACCATTCCCATTGATGTTCCTTTGATAGTAGGAGTTTACCCAGCATTGTGAGCTGTCTTTGAAAATCCCGTCAGAGATTTCTGTGGACTCTTAATACATTAGCAATACTTTCTGAGGAAAAGAAGCTCATAGACATAATTTCCTTTGAGGTTTATGCTGCTATTAAAAAATAATCAAAAATGAGAAAACAAAATGTTGGAAATGGCTTTATATATAGCGATGTAGAGCTTTTTACTGCCATGTGGTTATCACAGCCAGTGTTTTTTGCTGCCCAGGATTTTTATTTTGGAGCTTTATATTGCAAAACACATGTGTGGCAGATTAAGATTGTTCTTTTTATGGGAAAGCAGAGAGGTTAATTCTGAGAGTAATTTTTGGCCGCTGAAGCTGATTTAAGTGATTTTAGCTTCTAGCTGTTTCATCTTCTCTTGTACTGCAGTTTGTTGCTTGTGTGTTTTTAGGGCTGCGGAAAAATGAAATTTTTTTTTTTTTTTAATAAAGGTTTTGTGGTTGATGTTAGAAGGTGACTGTATTATGAAAACTTAATACCAAGTGTATACAATAAATCGTTCCTCAAAGACATGTTATGAGTATTGTGTGTTTTAACTTCTTGTAATTTTATTTCTTTCAGACTCCCAGCATAAAACCAGCACCACCACCACAACCAAAAAATCAGGTCAGCCTGTCGAAGGAATTTCCTGTTTCATCTGGGTCTCAACATAGGAAAAAAGAAGCAGATAGTGTCTATGGAGAATGGGTTCCAGTTGAAAAAGGCAAAGAAGAAAGCAAGGATGATGTTTTCCCCAAACCGTCCATTGAGGTAAGGAAGGGAAGAAAAGCATATCATATAAGAAACCCAAAACCGTTACCTGGTCAGTCTGGTGTCAAATTGCAGCCTGGGAAAAAAAAACCCAACACAAAACCCAAACAAAAACGCTTACCTAGGTAGTACCTAACACTTCAATAAGCTAATTAATTATCTGAGCTGCTGTAGTCTTCAAATTTGATCGCCATGCTGACGTGGGCACCAGTGGAAGCAACCTGTACACATACTGCGTGCTTCGACAACTAGTGACTTCTTTGTCTTGTTACAATTTAAACTTTTGTTTGAAGATGAAAAAGAAGTTTCTTGTCCAGTTTCCTGAGGAGGCTAATACCCTAAGTTGAGACTTAAATAATTATAAATAATAATTAAAATTGTCCTACCAATCTTAGAGCAGTAACATTGCATTGAAATGTAATCCATTAAAAATAGATTTAAAAGCGGTTTCCCATTTGAATGTATCTACTAATTTTTCAGCTTTACGGTCATGTTATCTTATGTAGTTGCCTTCCATGTGGCCTTTCAAAGGAAAATATAATTATTTGTATAGTAAACAAAACAGCCCAACAAATGTTTTTCCTCTTGAAGTGTCTTCAAAAGAATAATTTGTGAGGTTTTGGTAACTTAAATACTTAAGGCAGATGTAAATTTTTTTTCAAGTTGATGCTAACCTCACTCGATCTGAAGACTTGTTCTCATACCTTTGAAAGCAAATAAACCTTGATAGCCATTTTTGATGAAACAGTCTTTCCACTTGGTGCATTTTGCTTTTCAAGAACTTTTTAAGATTGTATCATTCACTTTATGAAGCACAGAAGGTGTTTCCTTCTGTGTCTTTCACAGCATGAAAAGCAGAGTGAATATAACTCATTCTAATAGAAATTTTCATGGGGTACCTCAGTTTGACAGACAGGCACCCAATTAATTTTTCCCTCAGTTTAGATGGTAACTGCTATTTGGCTTTTGTCATGAACCACTAGTAAGACAAATGTTGGGAAATGTTTGTGCAGAATGTCATTCCCAGTTACTTGTGTATATGTAAAAAGTTGAGAGTGTAGAAACATTGTATACTAACGTTTGGCCGTGTTTTTATCAGATGGTAAAAAGCCTTGTCCTTCACGTGGTTAATGATCCGCTCGTAGTCCGGGCGAGTTCTGTAGCTGTCTGCAGTTGCCAATGACATTAGACTTATGTCTTTGACAAATTGGGTTAGCTAAGCACTGATGGTTTGTGTATTCATTGTGTAGAAGAGGCCTTAAACATTTATATTGGAGTAAATATATTAAATATAACTATTTCCTTTGTCACGTGTATCTTTATAAATGCTTGTAATGATGTTGTCTGTTTTTATATTTTGTAAATAAATATTTTTATTTGCATTTACCTTAACTTGGTTTGTGTTAAGGGTGATTTCAAGGGTCGTTAGCTGACAGCAGAGCGAACTATCCATTTGGGTTTGACAGTCCTTAATTTTGAAATACGGTAACACTTTAGTAGTAGCAGGATCACTGTATGTTTCTACAGGGAAAGGCAACAGAGTGCTTTCTCTGCTTAGTTTTTAAATGCTTGTGAGGACTCTTTGTAGATGAATTGGCTTCCTTTAAGCAAAATAAGCCACATATGCTCCCTTGCTGTTGGAGTAGGGTAGTGGGGAAGTGTGCTTGGATCCTCAAGTTTGACACATAATTTACCTGCATTCATGGTTGCTTATTTTGAAATCTGATTGTGACAGTTCTGATGCAAGTCTATATTGACATGAAAAACTATGTAATTGGGTTTATTGTTACGTTTTTATTCAAGTCACAGTTATGGGAATAAGCAGTCTGAAACGGCCCTGCTAATATACGACAAATTTTAATAAAACATTCTGGATGTAATATAGTTGTGATAGTAGGAAATGGAGGAAAAAAAAGTCTTGAGTATGCTGAAGTATCAGCATGTCTCTAGAAGCTACAGAAACCTATGAGAAAGAAGCTGTACTTGAAAGTCTAGAAGTATAGAGCTGAAGTGCTGTATTTAAGTTTAGAGTATACACAAGTGACTATTATGCAGAGAAGCTGTCATGATCTAAAAATGTAGTAAATGCATTTGGTGTATCAATGGATTTACGAAGTACATCAGAAATACCAGCTTTCTATTGTCACCCTCTTCCTTCTTGATTCAGTATTTGTGATCTGTGTCTGTGGGGAAAATGTTACTTAAAGTCAGGGTTGGAAAGGCAGAATTCTTACGGAGAATAGCATGCTGAACTTGAAACTGTTTTACTTGACTAAATAATAACAACTTTTCATACTTCAAGCAGAGAATTTTTTTTCAAGATCCAAAGCTGCATCGAGTGTCTTGACATAATACAAAGCCATGATGGTCTCCAAAATGGTGACTGACCATGTGGGGAAAGTGTATGGGAATTCTAACTAACCAGGGTATCTACTAATAGGCCCCAGTCCGGTAAAGCACTTTAGTACACATATATGTTTAAGTATGTGAGTGGTCCCAATGTGGTTTCAGTGGACTACTTGCATGCCTATGTGTATTGCTGGATTGAAGCTTTTGGTGAGTAGAATAACTTTTATTTATCTCCTGAACCAGTTTCACAAAAAAAACCATTAAAGAATTATTTTAACTATGTAAGGGAAGCTTATTGACTCAAGAAAGTGAATATTTTAAGCAGGCATTCATTTACATATATGACTGTCACGTTAGGTGATTGTTTGAAAATATTTTAATAATTACTGTGCCTTGTTTATGATCTGTGATTTTTGTCAGCTGGGACAATAAACAAACACTGAAGTCAGTTTCATAGACACATGGGATTTCTGGGATTTTAAGTCTGTCTTGGTCAGTGACAGATGTTTCAGCAATTATTTTTCCAACAGAAATACCTTTTATCCTAAACACTAAAAAAAAAAAATCCCCTGCCTTACAGTTAAACTTAATAGTCAGTACAAAAATAATTACTATGTTCTATGAAATTGTAGACATTCATGTCTGTTTCTTACTGTTACTCAGTATTTACTAAATTCTTGACCTGGTTCCTGTGACAGGGATTTTGTGGATTAACTGTATTTTTCTCTTCAGCAGAATCAATTTTAAATTAGTTTCAGTTTCTTGTGGCCCTTTATACTAGAATAATGTGTGTGAGGCTAAGGTTATGAGATAGTGATGAACAGAAGATGGAAGTCTTCTGTAAGACAAATAAAAAAAACCCAAAACCACTATAATTTACTCTGTCTGTATGCCACCTGCTGTTTTGATGATTGAATTTCTTCTGTGCTTCAAACAGTTCCAGCCCTTTCAGTCTCCTTCACATGCTCATCTTTGAAGAAATTTCACTTGTGTCTGAGCACTGTTCTATTTTCTCCTTTCAAAACTGAACGATCCATAAAACGTATATTGACTGAAGAACAAGGCACAAAGTAATTTTACAGAAGAGCTGTGTACTAGCCATAATTTGTTACATTTTTATATCCCCAGATTGTATTTCCCTCGTTTGCTTTGCACGTAGAGTTTTGCATTGAGCTTTTTCATTTACTCCGTATTTTTTGCAAATTCTTCTGATTATTATGCATGAGTTTAAAATTATTTTTTTCTTTAAATTTTATTCTAGCTTATCATCACAGATCTATATAATCCTTTCCAAAACAGTCAATTCTATGAGCTACCAGTCTGGTTTTATTTTTATGCAAGCCTGTTTTAGGCTGAAGATTAAGATTTAAAACACTAAAGCCAAATTCATGGAATACATGTGTTTCTTGCTGTAATTTTTTTATACATGTAACTTGAAGTCTTAGAAGCTTATGTGGACAGCTCTGTATGAAGGCTTTTTTTAATTCTTAGCTAAATTGCATTTAATTCTGTTGGTTAAGATTCCATTGAACAGCATTATGCTTCTCTGTTTAAGTATTACAAATCAGAACTTTTTGTGACCAGAGTAGTTCTCTGAAAATAATTATTTTGATATTTGGTATGTACAGGTGATAATAAGTTATCAGGGTGTTAAACTTCAGATTTTGTATTTGTTTAGGAAAGCTCATATTGTATATACTTAACAAGAAGTCTTGGTTTGTTTGGTTTTTTTTTACATGTTGCCTATTTATATATCAAATCAACTACTCAATATGTAAAACATCTTTGTAGTATTTTTAGCATTTATTCTGCAACAGCTTTTTCCAGATCAAATGGATATTATTGTAGTCTGATGTATTTTTACAACTAATATTTTTCTTCCTAGGGCGTGGACATAACTACAGCTATGAATGATCGAGCAGTGGCTCAGAAAAGGCTTAATGAAAACACATTTGATTTAGAGGCCATGTGCATGTTAAATCGTGCACAGGAACAGGTATGTTGCACATTTTCATCAGTATTTTGATGAACTTGACATTGAACTTTTTTACGAAAGTTAATGTTGACCCTTCATACCAGTTGATTTTTTTTCTTAGGTATTGAAGTACAGGATTTTGGAAGCCCCATTTATGGGCACATGTTTAGAAATTCTGCTTTTATTTTACTCTTCATAACACTGATTTTGAAGATAAGCAAGCCATGAACCATGGACTTTGAGCTCACGCTTAGGATTAACATACAAATATGCTTAGCTTTTTGGAGCATCTACTTACAAATGAGTGTTAATGAACACAGCACTAAACATAAGTGAGGAATCATTAAGAAGATTTTTGAGAAGCAGCAGAGAATTGCAAAGCAAAAATGTGGAGGTCTTTATTTTGGTCTTATGTTTTATTTTTATTTTGTAGATTGATGCCTGGGCTCAATCAAACTCCATACCTGGCCAGTTCACAGGAAGTACTGGAGCACAGATACTGTCTTCAGATGAGCTGACCAACAGTGGTCCCCAAGCATGGATAAGAAAGGTAGAAGTTATGCAGACATACTTGTCTAACTGTCCCATTTTAAATAGCAGTGGAAGTATTGGAAAATGCAAAAGATGTGCCTTAAATATCTATGGTAATGCATGTGTCAAATACAACAGGTTGAGTTAAATCGTCTTTGATCAATTTAGATACTTGCTGCTGCTGTGTCCATTTTGTTGTGCATTAAGATGTTGCTCATGATACAAGAGTACTTGAATGAGGTGTGCGTCTGGTATTTGAGTCAGGTTGGTTCATATATGCTGTTACCTTACACTGAAATGACATTCATGATGTTGGTGTGGTCGCAGTGGTAGGTCCATCACTACTTCTACAGGATTGGAACAGATCAGGCAAGGTTTGATCCTGATGTTATTCAAGTCAATGATGTTTTGACATCAACTTCAGAGAACCAAGTCCCAAACTGCCATTTTGTTTGACTTGGTTCTGTCTGATTGCTACTTTGCCTCTATTTGTAGCACCAGGGTTTTCTGGAAGCCAAAGATTTGGAGTATGAAACGAGGAGTTAACAGCTGGGTTAATAAACTTAATGTCATCCTACAGTGAAATAGTTACCTCTTACTGCAGAGTAATACTGGCTTATTTGTGGGGTGTGGTGCGTCATACATACATGCGTTTTATAAGTTTAATAATTCATACTTCATCTTTGAAAATGAACTGGTTCTCTTTCAAGAAGTAGAACTGAGGAATTCAAGCAATCTTTCATGCAGAAAGAAGGAGTTTTGGTGGTCTGTCTTGCAAGTAATGTAGTTGAGTATACGTTGTATCTGCTTATTGTTCCAGAACTCAGGGTTAAGACAACCATCAAAACTAGTAGGTTAGATTTGAGGCTTAGGTAGAATTTTGCATAAAACTTGATGTAAGCTGAACACAAAAGTCTGGAATTAGAATGTTCTAAAAATAGAAATATTTTTGCCAAGATTCACTAACATGTTTTTTCACTTTATATAGCCAAGCAATACAGAGTGCCAGGCAACACAGAGATCAAAGTTACTTACTGGATGGGAATCTTTTGGGCTCTTTTCAGTATTAATACAGGGCATAGATAATAGTGTCTTACTTTAACAATTATTAACTTTTGAGATTGTAACAAAATGTTCACTTTTATTACTGTAATTGTTCCTGGCAGAGGAACTTAAAAGTATAAATCACTCAGCTGGGATGTATTGGTGAGAAAGTGAGAGCTTTTCCACCACGAGGCTTGTGAAAGAGACTGAGCCTAGGAGGGTTCTCCCATTCTGCAGTACCTTGAGTGGGTTCCCAAGGCAAAAGGGAGCATCTCTGATCATCTCTTTCTCAAGCCTCCTCATCCTGTTTAGAGGTTCTGTAGTGGTCTTCTGTGCCTTACAGTAATAGGAGTGTCCGCTAACAAAAATTAAGTGAAGACGACAGGTGTGTGTTTCCTTCATCTTTAAATTTCACTCTGATCTGCGTAAAAAAAATAAACAACAAAAAACTCAAAACAATCAACCAACCAAAAAACCAAAACCAAACAACAAAATGCTGTATAGGGTGAAAATGAGAGAAGAGTGTGGTCTCTGGCTTGTGGACGTGACTGCTGTGAGGAGCAAAAGCATACTGGAAGATTTTGTTCAATCTAGAAATACGAGCAAGCTGGCAGAAGCACTTCGTCCTTCTCATAGCTGTAAAAATGTAGTAATTTGCAGTAGTAAGCCTTCTCCCTAGCAAGCATCATGCAGTTTGTCAGAAAGGAGGCTGCTGCTGGAAAAAAAAGAGTTGTTTGGTGAAGAAGACGAGGACACAGTCCTCTTTCCTGCTCTAGCATTCCTCAGCTTGACTTCTTTTCCTCTTTCCAGGTTCCATATTTGCACGCACATTGCCATCAAACTCATAAGATGACAAATAGTTAGTCATGCGCCCTCTACAAAATGCATTAGGGGCTACACAAGACTTGCCTTTTTCTTTTTTCTTTTTTTTTTTTTTCCTTTTTACTTTTAATTATGTTATTTATTTATTTTTCTTCTTAAGAATGTTGGGCTCTGTGAAAGCCTTCACCAAGCTTAGTTTTGATGGACTTAATGTGGAGTCACTTCCTCTGTTTAGAGGATGATTCCACAAAAAAGAGTGAAGTAAGGACAGTGGGTTATGAATGCATGTTATCTTTCTCAGTGACATGAACACAAACTTAACCATGAAATGCAAAGTACAAGTTGTATTTTACTTAGGTGCTTGAAGTTGTGTAACTTAGTTCCTGTTCATTTTGCAATGTAGCACTGAGAAGTTAGATTTGTACTCCTTTTCGTCCTAAGAAAATGCGTTTTAACATTTAAAACACAACTAGTATTTCTTAATTTAACATACATGCTAGTAGGGCTGTGGAGCTTCCTGGGGTATCCTGTGAGTGTAACAATGCACGTTTCTGACTGAAGGTGTTTACTGAAGGCATTTTGCTTGGAAGATTGCCATAAGAGAACTTGTGGACGTGTATTATTTAGTGGGAACAGAGCCTATGTCAGCCTAGTTATATTCGTATCACTACACAAAGAATTAGAACATGTACAGGCGTTGTGCTTGGTGGAGATAATCACACAACTAGATAGGTGTAAAAAACCAGAGGAGCTGTGTCAGGAGGGGAAAAGAATTAAAGTACTTGGGCAACTTGTTTGCTAAGTGCTGTCTTCACTTTGCATTTCTTGGATTTCAGCTTGTTTTTTGTACTTTAAAAATATCTCTGGAGAGGTAATATGTACTCAAACCAAAATATACCTGCAATTTTAATTTTATCTCAATGAAGTTTTGAGAGAATTAGTTACTGAAGTGGTTAATGTGGCATTCTTGAACGATTGACATACCACTTAGAAGTATGGTTTATTTCTCTAAGCAATGTGCTGATTCGTGATGTTCATGCCTAGGGTTCTGAGCAGTATTCGTAAAGGAACAATATGTTGTTAGGTTTCTTGTATTATTAAAACAGATTTATGAACAATATTATCGTTTTCTTTTGTAAAGTGGTTTCTGTTTCAGTTTATCATCATTGGTGTAATCAGTTCACAAATAATGACTTGTTCTGAAGGTTGCTGCTTTTTTTTGTTTTTCTTTTTTTTTTTCTTCCTTCCTTTTTTTTTGTTTTTCCTTACAAATACACTGTGCTGCTAACTAAATGTCAAATCAGAGGAAATGGTCAAATGCATTTTTCCAAGCAAATTCTGTTGAGGTCTACTTACTCAGGCTTTCCCAGACTCACCACTTGTTTTTGGACTTAGCAGCATAATTCTGTAGTCCAAACTTACTCTCCAAAAGAGAGTTTCCGCAACAATGTATGTGCACGGGGTAGTGCTTGGGATCTGTTTCATTCAGTTGTGCTAAAGAAAGCCTAGCACTCAGTTTTACTATGGCCATTAGAATGTTCTGCTTTGTGCAACAAGTTCTTTAAAGTTAAAGCATTCCTTCCATTCTTCCACAGTCATAGCAGATGAGTAAAACTCACGCTAATGATGGAGGTAAAACTAAGTCTTGTGATTGTCATTTGCACAAGGACTGCTGACCTTCTAACAAGGCCACTTATCAAAATACTTCTTTTCCTATTGCCTTGTGACATGATGAGCTTTCCTTGGAAAGGAAGGCCACATGTGAAGGCAAGTCCACTATATGTTATTTATATTGGATGGGCTCCTTGTTCAGTCCTCAATATGTTTTTTGTTCCAGCTCTCAGCTGTCACGGTATGCAAAAGCTGTGAACAGAAATCTTGAAGCCGATCATGAGCGTAGTTATTGTAGGACATTTGATTTGATTCTTCAGAAAGGTAATCTTCCTCTTGTATTGGGGAAGGAATGTGGATACTGCTAAAAGTGTCAGTTTATTTAATGGAAAAGTCAGCTACTTTGCAAAAGTTTTGCCAATGATAGATGCTTGCTCCTGGTATTTGAATCAGGGAAATTCTTTGGAGTTAGTCTTAAAGTAATCTTTAAGACAGCGTATTATGCTGTAGCTGTAATGTCTACCTGGTGCTTTTAAGGCTTTATTGTCTTTTGCTTAATAAATTGCTGCTTGAAAGAAATAAACCTTCCTTGTGACAGAACTAATGTTTTAGAGCAATGTCAGCACTGTGAGAAGGAATAGATATTTTCAGAGAGCAGAAATGGAGGATGTATTTTAAGATCTCTCATGTAATTACGGCTTTAATATTTTGGATTGCTCAGTTCAATGCAGTATTCTATCCTTTCCCCAAAGACAGCTGTTGCAGTTAGTGACTGTCCAACTTGTACTATATTTCAGAAAAAAAGCCTGTAAAATCATCTTTCATATGTGATTTTTTTTTCTTTTTTTTTTTTTTTTTCTCCATGTGTCTGCTTGTTTAAGCCATTCAGTGCTAATTCAGGCATTCATGTCCCCCAAAATCTGTTGCTCTAATGTAGCTTTAAAAGAGTAGTTTTACTTAAAATTACTAAAAAACCCTCTTAAATGATGAATTTTTACTATGTAGCCTTCTTTTTAAAGTGTTGACACAAGAATGTGGCTTATTAGTTGTCTCCATCTGCTGGCAGAATGGAAGTATGCTTTATTTTGCTGACCTTTCATGGAATTCAGGGATCGAAAGATGAGAAAAATACTAGATTTTCATAAAGATTTATTCAAATTGAGTGTAGTGAACGAAAGAGAACAATTATTTTGTGAATAATCAGTTAATTCTGACAACAGTAACCAAATACTTAGAAACCAGGGGGTTTATTTTATTGTTCTCTTCAATTTGATGTCCTCATTATGGCCAGATCTTCAAGGGTACAAAGCTGCTAAATAGTTTTTTTTAAGACTCAGCCATTTATGATTTTTAAAACTGAAAAGAAATGTGTATCTTGCTTCCCTGCTCTTGCTAACTTTTCTACTATTTTCATATTTTCAAATGTTATTACAAACACAGCACTAGTTTTTACTCATGCTATATTAAATCATGGGCTGAGTGAAGTTGTCTGTCACTAAATAACAAGAAAAATAGCTAGTAGAAGTGAACTGTACAAGTGACTTTAGATATTTATATTCAGTTTGTTCTTTAAAAAAAAAATCCCCCCCAAATCACAAGCTTTTAGCCCTTCTTCCGGCCTGGCCTTCTTTGCTTCTTCAGCAAACTGAATCAAAGTGGGCTTCTCCTGGCTTCTTTAATATTGTTACCAGAATTACTTCATTTAGCCTTTTAGTGTGAGGCACAAGTACAGCTGTTCTGTAATGAAACAAAACTTCCATTTCTATCTCCTTGTTGTCTTGGTTCTGTTGTACATGTTTAGGGGTTGACATAATGCAAGAAATTCCTAGTAAAGTTATCAGATACGATTCAGAATCCTCACATTAGAAGAGGTGTTTTTAATAAATACTTCGAAATTTTGAACTTTTTATTTCCAGTATTTGGAATTTCTTCAGGCTCTAGTAATTACTATGGAGGAACTCAGGGCTTTGATTTTTAACTGCTAATAGGAATATTTTGATTCTGCTCTCTCCTTTTTTTTTCTCCACTACTCCTAACCCCCAAGGTAGTGCGTTTACAGGTGTAATGAGAAAGCTGTGTAACATTAAAATGACCTCATCAGGAAATTGCACTCTGTCATTTGTGAACTGAATACACACTGGTGATAATGAAACAGATGTTTATATTGAAAATTCTATCATTGCAAAGCAGGTGCAAAAGAGGAATCGGAACCCAGGGTGACATTGACTGGGGTTTGTATCATTCTCGGCATGGTTGCCCTTTTCTTATGAGAGGTTCCTGGAAAAGAGAGGGGAGGATGAAAATGGAAGTAAGTAAAAGCCGTTCTAGGTGTATAGATTGAGGCAGCTCGTATCGAAGAAACTGATTGTCTCTGTGTACACACACACACTGCATGGTCTGCACCAGTCAGAAAAAAGTTGGAGAGGTGCACTTAGCCTCTCTGCTCTTCCACCAGACCACTTTGTCGTTAAATGCAGCATCCAGTTGCATGATTGATAGGTATTTGCTGTTTAATAGGTAAATATTTGGAGAAGTCCTGCCACAATCTTCAGCAATTTTATTTTATTTTATTTTATTTTTTGATTTTTGAACACCATGTTTGGCGGGGATTACACACATACATCACTAGTGTGTGTCAGTTGCCAATTTCAAATCCCCTTAAAAATATATCATCCTTACTCTCTGCAAAAGTAAGACTTCTGGTCTTGTTTACGTACAAATTGAAACCAATGACCTGTCAGTCCTTTGTCCAAATCCGGGAAATGCTTACTTTTGCAAGCACAACTCAAAATAAAGGAAACAAAACAAAACAAAAACCTGTTCTATTAATTTGCTTTGATAGTAAGTAAAATTTTCACAGAAATACTAGGCATTGTATCATCTAATCTTCTATGCAAAATAACTGATGGACTTATCAGTGCCAGTGTGTAAACTTGTATATTTTAAGGCAAGCAATTTTTTGCTGTGATGGAAATGATTGACTTAATTACTTGGGTCAGCGGGGGGGGCAGAAGAGAGATGATAGTTCACAGAATAACCTGTGAACTTTCACCCCTCTATATGGAAACTTGTTTCAGGGTCAAATCCTTGTAGCTGCCTTCTTGCCACGGTCAATGCCAGCCCTACTATTCACAACACTGCGGCCATCGAGGCCTAGGTACGTAAACATTTAAGGAGTTTTTAAAGTTCTTTACATCAAAACAGATTTTTAAAATTTCTGTTTATAAGCTTTCACCATTTAACAACTATTATGTTAATGATGATTTGAAAGAATGTGAAGACTACTGCTGCTAAACTGTGTGGCTAAGCGCCTTTTTTTCCTTTAAAAAAAAACCAACAAACCGAAAACCAAAGACCTGTATGTTTCATGTGGATTTTCAGAGTAGAACTTGAATGTGCAACTGCTGTATAATAAAATGGGGAAACTTTTTTTTTTCTTATTAATATTTAAAATACGCCTAAACATTATGTGAATGTCATTACTAAATGTGCTTGTATTTTGTTCAATAACTAGGTACACTTGGCACGCATGTTGCCAGTTAAACAGTTAACACTGCCTCCTTTCACAAGATGAGAAGAGATGCATTGGAACCAAAGTAGCGTGTTTAAAAATGGATGGTTATCATTTTATTAAATACATATGTCTGAAATGGGTCACTTGCCACTTACGGATTGCATTAGCATTTTCTTAAGTTGTTCTTTTTTGAAAATATTGATTTGTGTCTCGTGTGTCTGCGTGCATTCTGGTTTATACAAAATGTTAATGTATAAAAAGCTTAAGGTGTATTATTTTTATTTTTATTTTTTTTGAAATGAGTCTGTGAAAGGTTGTTAGAAACGTTTTTTTTTGGAAGCTCCCGTTTAATTTTTAATATCTCATTGCTAACTTTAGGACTTGTTTTACTTTTCTTTTTCTGGATAGGATCAGTTCTTAAGAGCAGCCCCTGTAACTGGAGGAATGGGAGCTCAACTGATGAGAAAAATGGGCTGGAGAGAAGGAGAAGGGCTTGGGAAAAACAAAGAAGGCAGCGTTGAGCCTATTATGGTCGATTTTAAGACAGATCGAAAAGGTAAGTCCTTCCTTAAATGTCCTATAGCAGTTTCAACTCCTCATGTTTGTTTTGGAGATAGGGAATATAGCTTCGAAGCAGTGATTTTTTTTTCTGGGTACAACTTCACTGTAAAAATTAACAATGACCGAGATGATTTTGGTACTAGCCTTTCAAGCCCTGGATTATGTGTACAGGCATTGTGTTTATGCCTCTGAACTCCTCCAGATATTCTTTAACTTTCCCTGACCTTCACCTTCCATTTTTAAAAGTTCTTCTCAGTGATTCTTAAATGAGGGATGTGCTTCAGTTGGATGTATGGAGAAGACACAGGGAGGTAAATGGTGGAGAAACCATTGCGGTTGGTCTAGAGAGAGTAGCTGCAGCAGGAATGGGGCAGGATAGAAGATTGAGTAGTTAATCAGTTTTCAACTGGGGTGAAGGATAGAGGCGAGAGCTAGAGTTGAGTTACTGCTGCCTTTCAGCTGAAGTCCTGACATCAGTACATCCCAATATGCCATACTGATAGTTTTAGGTCTTCCAGATGGGTTCTCTTTCCCTTTTTGTCCATCTGATCTCCCTGCTGTTCCATCTCTTAGTTTGATCCTGCTGCAGGCACCTGTGCTCAGCTGCAGTGATGTTTCTCTGATTGTTTCCAAAGATTGCTTTACAGCCTTCCTTCCTCTTCTTCATGTAGTCCATGGCCCCAGGTGGAGAACTGCTACATTGTCTCACTTGATGCAAAATAACTACTCTTTTAGTTACAGGCAGCGCATTACTGTTTAAGCTGGCAGCGTGGTGTATCTGATTGGCCATCTCGACAGTATTTCCAGCAAGAGTTCTGTTTTCAGAGTGAATGTTTACAAAAATTCCCCAACTGAAGTACCTATACAAGTTCTAACCATTTTAAATACAAGATGCAGAGTTTCAGCAGTCTAGATTTATGATTTAGTTGTTCTGTTATGCATGTTACCAAAATGAACAAGTCAACACTCACTGCAGGAAAACAAATTCTTGCTGTTGTTCTCCTAAACTTTAAAAACGGGGGAGCTTTAGTATAGTAAATAGATCACATCTAATATTAAAGCATGAAAAAATGGGTTTGTGTCAGCTTTTGGCATAATTCGGCTCGGAAGAAAAGAAAACATCTAAATGCAAATGTTGTGAAATTTATTTGCAGAGCTGCTGTTGGAGTTGGAGAAATTGTTAGGTGTCAAAATAAATGTACAGAGATAGTTCAGTACTGCTCAAGTGACCAAGCTGGCAGTGAAAATAGAATTTAAAGGTTTAAATATTAAGTGCAAAGAGGTAGCAAATGAGGAGGCAAGTTTATGTTGTGAAATTATTCATTGCTTTCTAAATTCTAAAGACCTCCTAGCAGTATAACGTGGTTTTACAGAGAAGTGCGACAGTCTCAAAGTACAGAACGGAATAATATGTTCTATATGAACAATGACCAAACTTCTTGTCTTGCAAAGTTCTCACTGCTGATGAGTTCCTGCAGTTTTGCTTCATTAATATCAGTCAGAGGGAAGAAATTGAAAACAGGAAATTTCAGTATTTTCTCAAGCAGGCTGCATAATATAGCGATGGATTTTTATGGTGAGGAGGGAGGAATTAACTCTGTTGATTACATTGCTTGCTTCTTTTCATGTCATAGGAAAGAGGCAGTATTGCTGCACAACCTGTGAACGTTTAGAACGTTAAAAACATTTTGGTGATAGACAGCTACGTCACAGCTCAAGTTCCCAATTATAGAAGTGTGTCCTAGGATCCTCATGTGGTTTCTAATAACAAATTTCCCTCATACCTGGAGAATTTGATACCGAAGTTTTAAAGCCTCAAGCCCTGTGGCCTGAGACAGGGTCAGGTTCAACTTGTGCTGAGCCTCCGGTAACACATAGTTTGCTCTCTCTACTTCAGAATGCTCAGCCTTCAATAACAATTAAAAATGTCAGATGGAGTTAAAGGATACTTCTTCCTGGCATCTGAAAGATGCACCTGAAAATACTGATGACCAAAATGATGGCTGGGCTTTGCATTAATTTCTTAGTTTTTAATTATTTGATTATTATCATCTATGCAATCTTATCAGATAACTTCTGGCAAAAAATCTAAAGGTGTTCTGTATTGATAAAGAATACTTTATAATGCTGAGCCAACCAAGTCTATAATATGGGGAGATAGCTTGCGTTCTGAAGAACCAGCATGTTTCATGCATTACAAGGAAGCAACTAAACAGTGAGTATACGTTTATGATGAGTAGCCTCAAAGCTTCCTCAAATATTAGCGTTCTTTGATGCCTAAATATATAAAAAGTCAAATTTTTTAGAAAAGTTCTGTGCAGAGATTTAAAGAAAAGCCTCACATTTTGAAAGGGGTCTGTTACAGAGTAACCCTTTTTTCTTTTGTAAAGTTTTTTTTTTTAGCATGCTTTCAGAACTTACTCCTCAAATAAAATGCTATTTCTAGGTAGAAGAACAACGAGTTTGTGAAGGAGCTTCTCGGTAGGTTGCACAAAGACATGAACCAAAAGGTTGTCTGCTTTTGCAATAGCTTTTGCTTAGATCCTGTCAGGGTCCGCTGCAGCTTTTTTGAAAATCCCTCTTGGATTACCAAGGACAAGATGTGGAAGACAAGTGTCAGCGACTTAGAGCAAAGGAAACACCCCACTTAATATGGGGAATGACAGAGAAGGCTTTTTCTTTGGTGGTGAAAATCTGTAATTATTTTTAATACAAACTTCTCTAAGGAAAACGGGAACTTTGTTTCAGTGATTGTTGTCTGTGAGGGTTTCATGCCACTTGAAAAGTCCGTACTTAGGAACCGCATGAATATGAGGGTGAAAGTCTGGGAAGGAGGGAAAGATTTTCTTATATAGCAAAACAAAATAAAATGCCAACCAAAAAAAGCTAAAGTAATAGGAAGAAACTGGATACAATTGCAATATCTCCCTGTGTCTATTCACCAAAGCCAGGAACAGAAACAAACTGAGGTAAGAAACAGAGTAATGTTGAAGATTTGAAGCCTGAGAAATTCTGAAAAAATGGTCAGGTATTAACTTGAGTCACTTCATGAGCATGGCGTGGTTACTGGTATTTGATGCATTTTTGGCAGGTTTTATATTTTATTATATTTTATTTCTTGCTCTTGTAAGACTTTTAAGAAGAAAAATGTTGAGCTTCTGTGTTTTACAGTAATTTCCATTGAAACTTGCGCTCTTTGTCTTGACTTGGGGCCCAGTTGCATGCTTTTCTGCTTCTTTATATTCAGATGTCATTGAAATCATAATTGGGCTGTGAACTTGCACATTAACAGTATTCAGATATTTATACATTGAGAGCACATGTTCTAAGAACACCACTGTGTAATTTGAATTGTGAAAGGACGTACTAGGTACACTTTTTACTGTTTAATGGAAATACTTCAAATGCTTAATATGTTAGAGACAGACTGGTATGGTGGTGGATGACTTAGGGGTTGCACAAACCCAAAACTGCCTGAGAGAATGTTTGTAAGTCTGTGTCTTGTTCAGTGTTTCTCCAAAGGCGGCGTGGAAAACCAGGTGTTTCCTGACTTGCATAAAACTGCTCAAAGTTTTCTACTACCTGGCTTGTCAAGAGTCATACTAGAGCAGTTGAGAAGAATGTTAAGCATAGTACGGAGTGGGGGAAAAAAAAAAAAAAATGCTGGATGAAAGGGAGGCTCGAAAGACTTCTGAAAAGCCAGTTCTGTGATGACACCGGGCTTCATCTCCATCGATACATGTTACTGCTTTATTGACGCGATCACAGAAATTGGGTGGGAATCACAAATGGAAACTTTATTGTCTTTTTGTTTAGGGCTTGTTGCTGTGGGAGAGAAGGCACAAAAGAGATCTGGACATTACGTTGTGATGAAGGATCTTTCAGGTGAGATTCTTACTTGTCAAAGACCAAATCTTTTAAAAGATGTTTGCTCTGATAGCAGGATTGAAATTCTCAAATACATTTTGTCTTCAAGGTAAACATCCAGTTTCGGCATTGATGGAGATATGTAACAAAAGAAGATGGTCACCACCTGAGTTTGTGTTGGTAGATGATAGTGGGCCTGATCATCGCAAACATTTTATTTTCAAGGTGCGTTCGAGTTTCTGTCTAGGCTTCTCTATTAAAGCTGATGTCAATTCATGTTTCTGTTCGTTTGTAAGCATATAAAACACCCCAGGTGGCTGAGGACTGCTAAGTCAGTGCTAAAATTTCAAAGTCCTGTTTCTGTAACGGCCAAAGCAGATCTCTCAAGCACATTAATCTGTCAATCTGTCAAGAGACACACTATTCCACTTCCTACTAAAATTGTTAACCTGTGGCGTTGCATATTCTTGCTGTTTACTTGCCAGTGTGGTGTATCTCTTACTATTTTAAAGGTAGAGCAAGATTTATGTATTTTTGTCCTTCAGTTGTCCTGTAATAGGGGCTTTTTTTTTTTTTGCTTTTTTTTTTTTTTTCCCTTTTCTCTATGTCTTGCATTAGCAGCTACTATTTGGAAGTGACTGTGCTTCCAGACTGGACGTGGATCTTGTCTACCCCTGGAGTGAAATTACATAATGTGCTTAAAGGAGCTATGTAACGCCGCCCCGAAACAGAAGTGAAGAGGCACTTTCTAATGCTCTCTTTTTTTCTTTTTTTCCTCCCTCCCCTTCTTTTGTCCACAGGTGAGAGTCAATGGGAATGAATATAGGCCTACTTTTGCCAGCCTTAATAAGAAGCATGCTAAAGCCACAGCAGCAACTGCGGCTCTCCAAGCGATGGGACTTGTACCAAAGGAAAGCATGGTTAATACCACCATGTTTAGGAGTGCCTCACACCGCTAGATATTGTTTTTTATATTGACATTATTTCAGATAATTTTACTCTGCACAAAAAATGGTATTTGCCCTTTCATGTTGTAAATACATTGGCAATTCCCACGTTGTAAAAACTGTACAGACACCTTCAGGTTTTTCTTTTGTACCATCAAAATGTATTTAAATCATACTTAGTTTTTGGTATGTTTATATTGTTTACATTAGTGATGTAATTATTTCTTAAATGACTAAATCAGACGACAGACTCTGGAGGCATCAGTAATCTAAACCCTTGTTTAAAAACTCATGCAATTTCTCTTCAATACGGAATGTTAACACTTTCATACTGTTTTGTACTACGCTGCAGTTTTCCCCGGTCTCGGTAAAGCTACTCGCGCGCTTTTTGCCGACAGCCGGTAAAAGGTCACGAGGCTTTACCTCAGTCTAGTCGAGGCTGGCGCGTACTGCTGGACAGATACTGGGCCAGTGCTGTGACCCCTGGGAGAAGGCACGCGGTGGTAGCCCTGTTGTACAGCGGTCAGGCCACGGCTTCTCTTTGGATTTTGTTGCGGGGGTTTCAGCGGGTGGCGCGCTGCGACTGGCCGTACAGCCCATACGCTCTAGGACACGCGCCGTTAGGCAAAAGACTCGCTCGCAAAGGGACGGCAGAAAGTCCAGCAATGGAACCCATCAGATTTGCTATGTAAAGGTGACTCTCCCTGCATGTTCTAAGAAGGGGGATGATGGCGTTGTCCATTCCAAACAGATTAACACACTGCCTGATGTTGATTGTATGAATTTGTGGTTAATGTGAATTTTAAACTCTTTAACAAATCTGCAACTGGATTCGGGGGGGGGGCGGGGAGGGAGGGGATAGAATGATGCTTAAATTGTTGTACCCAACTTGGTCAATAAAGCAGCACAAGTTCATAATCTTAATCACTGGTCAGTAAACAGTAATTAAAACATATGCCAAAAGAACTTTCTGAAGAAACGCACAGTATAAAATACGCTTTATGAAGATTACCAACAGCCGTTAGAGTTGCAGAATCAGTTCTAGTCATTTTGGATTGCTTTGGACTGTTACCAAATTAGCTCCTTGGGCTTAAATTTCCCATAACGGTACTCTGCCCTCAAGGAGACAGCCTGATCCAGAGTTTTGGCAGTTTGACCAGGAAGAGGATGTAGAAAACTTCTCCTTCCTTACTTCCTTTTTTTTTTTCCTTTCCTAATTTAAGAAGTATTAGTACTTTAGCTATGTGCGCTTTGAATTGGAAAAGGCATTGCACACCTCTTGCCAGATTTGTCCGAGTCTTGAGCAGATTGCCAGGATTTACGGCCTCTAGTAGTTCAGGTGCTTATTGTAGAAAAGTCTTTTTGAGGTCTCCTTGTGTTAACATCTACTGACCAGAGCTTCATCTGGGACAAGAACAAAATACAGTTTGCACGCAACAAGACTGTACTCAGGCCTGAAGCGAATGACCTTTGCAACGGTAGCAGGAATGTGAAGAATTACCAGTACCTCTTCCACAAAATAGGGTGACTTGTGTGTATTCTGTCAATTGTTACGGAACAAGGTGTCTTTCTTTGTCCTGAAAGGGACAAGGATCAATGTCTCATGTTGTATAGAGCAGAGAAATAGTATTTGGTTCTGCACCACATGCTTCTGAGAAATAAAGCCCCTTATTAGTCTGTCAAAGCGCTTTAGAAATGCCTAAGTTAATCTTAATTTTCATGGACATAGTTTTCTTTAATTAAACTTTTTTCCCCTTGGCTTCTCGCCTGCAGTCTCTGACTAAATAGCTGAAGATCTCTTTGCCTCATTTGCTGAACTAGTCAGAAGGTGTGTATGGAAAACTAAATATGATGGTACAGCAATGGAAAGATCTACTCTGGGAGAACTGGGTGTTGTATGTCTTAGCTGGAGTCTGGTTCGTTTGATGTATGATTAAAGGTAATTTACTTAACGTGTGGGAGCAGCTCCTCATCAGACTTCTGTTTAAATGTCTGATTTGAGAGAGCTAAAACATCAGAGATGTTGGATCATGCTGTTGAGTCAATGGTGTCCACTGGTTTCACAGCTGTACAGTATCAAATCTGGGAACATTCGCTCTCTTGTTACTTTGTTGTGTTTTTTTGGTCTCTATTTCCCATGTATAATGTAAAGATAATGTTATCCCACAGCAGCAAGGAGCAGATGAATGCAATCCTATTGAAGACTCCATTAAAAAAGTTAACTAGGCAAGTTCTGGATTTCACGCCTTAAAGATGTGGTATCGTATGCGGATTTAACCTTTGGTCTTGAGGAAGACTTACAAAAAAAGAAAATAACTAAGGTCTGTCATGCCCTGATTATGCCAGTTCTTGATACTGAGGTTTCTGTTTCATTCCTTGTTGTTTAGAATGATATATGAATCTAAAGCATAGTGCAGCAATGTGCTTCTGTTCAATTTGTACATTTGAATTGGTTTGAGTGTCCTTTGCATGCAGGAATAGATAAGTAGTGATACATTAAAAAGAACAACTAGGAAACAGTCTCTTGGAACCTGGTTATTTATGCAGCACTTCAGTTGTCTAAAAAGTGAATAGTCTGTGACTCCTGCTGATGGAAGACACGATCTGTTTGGCTGTTGGATTTCTTTTTGCTGCAGAGTTACTTTTTTCCTAGCGCTGAAAGCACTTCTGACTTGCCTGTCATGTGAGGGAGGAGCATTTTGAAACAGGTGCCCAAGAACTTGCAGCCAGTTCCACCAGAATGGTTTCTTGGCAGTCTTTAATTTGTAGTTTTTAAATAGTTAGGACTGGAGGAACAGGAAAGTGAAGTTCATACGCCTTGGGAAATTTGAAATTGCCTCTTCGAAGTGCAAGAAGGGTATCAAGTCTTAGTTGCTACAGTCTCTAGCTCTTCCAAGCAAAGCATAGTTGTGATGAAAATTCACCCGCCAGGACAGGTTAAATAAATATTACTGCTCTACAAGCATCTGGAATAATGGTAGTGTTTATTGAAAATACCTTTAGGGGGAGGAGCAGCATCCTGGGTAGCATAATGCTGTAGCTTCTATAGGGAAAGCTCCTTGGAGCCAAGTGTGCTTCAAGAGCCAAGTGTGCTTCAAGAGCAGCGCTGAATCCTAGAGCCGTAAGCAACTGGAATGTGCTTCAGAAATTACAGGCAAAGCTGAGACTTAAAACCAACGGTTTACAGGCAAAGGAGGAGCTACAGCTCAGGTGATGATACTATGAAGCATGTGATAAATAATTTGCTGGTAAATTTTTGAAATTACACAGTTCTAGGTTACAAGAATGCAATTGCAATTGATTATTTTTATTTAACTCTGACTGCATGCTCTTAATTAGCATTAGTGTCTCTCACTAACTCTGGCATGCTAGATAATACAAACAAACTGAGATTAATAGTAATTGTGTTTGCTAGAAACAGGCTCAAGTCCATGTACCAGAATGGTTATTGGCTAGATTAAAATGGCTTTCCCAGAGAGGCAGACACACAACTGCTTTTTCCCATTGCTTTCAGCCATGCATTCCATGGGGTAAGGCTCTGTGAGCAGGCCAGTCCCTCTAGTGCAGGCTGGGAAGCTTTCAGAACTAGCTGCCTGTTTCAGAACGGGGGTGGTGGGCTCTGGGCTCACCAGCAGCTGTCCGAAGGGGTGGCAGCTGGGGAAGTTGCACTCTGCTCAGCGCACCAGAGCATCGTCACTCTGAGAACTGCTGTTGGTGACCTGTAAACCCAGGGGTTGTTTACAGCAGACTGCAAAGCCCAGTAGCAGAGGCTGTGACTGATGGAGGCAGACAAACCAAATAAGGCAGGTGTCGAATTAATTGTTCCTCTCTTAAAAAAAGTGACTGGAAATGAAAAGGTAGTTAACACACCAGCTTCTTCAGAAGCTTGGTCTTCTGTTCCCCACACTGTCACCACTGGTGTCTGATACTAATCAAAGGGGAAAAGTTGAGTAATTTGCTTCTAGCTTAATTAGGGAAAAGTGTAAAGATTGATTAAAGTTGGATTGTACTACCCTGAAATCCACCAGAAATGGAGTATTTGATATTATCCAAGTATTTAATATTCTAAGGTACTTTTTTTCCATCATGAGAGAGGGACTTTCCTTGTCTGGTTTCTAGGTGTCCTGTCCAGTGTACCACTGGGCAGCCAGTGTCACTGTAGCCCCTGTAAAGTAACAAATGCAAACAAAGTGTTTCAGTGTATTTGTTTACCTGCTGGATTCTAGGGGCAGACTACTTCAAGGGGTGTAGGTGTATAAAGTAACTGAAAGAAACAGGAAGCTTCCATCATGTGTCAAACCACAGTGACACTTTACCGGTTGTTCCCTGGCTCCAGTCTAATGTTAGTGTTTCAGGTTCTGAGGTGGGGAGCAGGACGCTAGTAAAGATGAGGATGGCTGACCACATGGTCTGCTTTATTTTCTGTGCAAAATACCCATTGAATTAGAAATCTCACTATTCTACATCTTGCTCTTCAGATGTAGTGTGCTCTGCTGCAGGAATCTGATCAGCTGTGTGCAAAGTGACATCCACCCCTCCAGCGTAACAGTCACTTTACCCTGCCTGAAGTGACACAGGCTGCATGAGACCTGTCAATAGACTCTACTATGGCTATGAAAGTATTGAGTCAGAGCAGCAGCCCCCAGCTGCTGCTCATTTTCTCTCTTTGATCAGGTGCTGCAACTACTTTATTCCTTCAACTTTTGATTCAGGTTATGGCTTGTACAAAAGGCTTCTTAAAAGTCTAGCTCATTTTAACCTGAGTGTAGGAATACGGGGCAGCAAGACAGAGCAGTTTTGCAGAATCTTTACCTTATAATCTGATTCAGCTTCAGCTAGAGCTCTGTACTCGTGTCCATCTGACTTCCATCTATCTTTGTGGAGTTCGGTGCTGACTCCAAACTGAGATGCAACATACCGAGGTGTAGCTGTGGTGTTTCTGGTGAGGTGCTGGAAGCAGTCTTGGAAGGGGTTTTGCCAAGAATTCCACCCATCCAAAATAGTTACAAGTTATCAGAGCAATAGTAGAAATTCTGTACTTGAGAATAGAATTTGCATGTGCATGAGGAATACAGACCTTCCAGACGCAAGTCAGACCAATGAAACAACTGCATTTTACCAGGTTTTATTTAAAAAAGGCTTTCTAAAATACGAAAGGACATGTCCAAGGCCTTTTCCTGCCTTTCCTTTAAAAGTCCTTTCAGGTGTTTTATGATGGGTGATGTGCAATAGTTGCCGTCTGTGATGTTCAACTAGATTGTATCCCTCCCGGTACTGCATAGGTGCTGCCTGTGTAAACCCAACTAAAGTACAGCAACTGCATGCTGGAGAGCATTCCTTTCCATTAAATGGAACTAGCATACCTAGGACCTCCAGGTATAAATGTAATCCTTCATTTCCAGAAATCGGATGGAAGATTTTCCCAATGTTGGACACTGACTCAGTTGCTCCAGGGTCTTAGGATGAAGTCCACATGGAGGAAGATCTTTGCAGATGGTTTCCTGTGGAAATTCACGTGAAGTGAGAGATGGAATAGGTATTTCTGTTTGAAATACCTGTAGTTCTTACTGTTCATTTATGTACCTCTGGGGAACTCCGGAAGAGCTAGTTTCCCCATCGTTCTGTTTCTGAGGGAATGACAAGCCCCCAGGACTGCTAGGCGGTGATCACAAGTAACTGGGTGTAAACCCGTGTATTCAAGGGAAAGTTGTGTGTCACTCCCTGTCCTATGGTTTGTAATAAAGATACTATTCCTAACAGGAAAGACCGTCTCTGCTAGTTTCCTTACCTTATTTAAGGCAGGGCTTGCATTGTCAAGATCAGTGTTAAACACAGCGGTTGGCTCGTGCGTATAGAACACAGCAGAGAACGCTCCCTTCTGCGCGGGCTTGAGCAGCATGGTCAGGGAATGCAGCGAATGAGGCAGGACGGGGCCTACGATCTCCAGGCTGAATATATTTTCATACGCCAACTGAACCCTGGCTTTGGCATTTATACTTCGAGCCTGAAGCCAAGAGCACATGGGATTACTTTTATGACGACACCGAGTCCTAACTTTCACTTACTTCACCTACTGCAGTCCCACAGTCTCATTAAAAGTTCAAGCTACTTTTGAATATTGTCAACTTGCTGTTCAGTACAGGATTATTACGATGGTTTTCCTGTCTGCCTTATAACAACTCCTAAAATGTACCAACTGTGCTGGGCAGGGACGCTGTACAGTATAAAAAAAGTTAACTGCAGAGCAGTATCAACAACTACTCCAGTAGAAGAATACCTGTATTAACAGCATACCCTCTAGTACCCACCTCCCCCTTACTGTAACAGAGAGTGAGACGTGGTTAAGAGGCTTCTTCGCTGCAAACAGCTGTTCTAGTTTGAGACCCCTTAAGATCTCACGAGAATCTTTTAGGAACCATTTCAGTATCTGGGAAGTCTGCTTAACCTCTGTATTGCAGTCAAAATGCTCATTCGGGCTACAGCAACAAAAATTAATCTGCTGTACCTGAGGGAAACTAATCAAAGTCGGTGCCTAGTCTGCTGGGTGAAGAAACAACTAATTTTTATTACAGAACAGAGGTGGCTCTATTACTTACTTTGAGCGTTTGCATCGTTCCACCTCGGAAAGCAACAGGGGACAACAACGTTGGTGGAAGCCCTGCTTGTGGACCTGCAACAGCCACGAGGCTCTTACAGTTTATCAAGAAGTTCAGCAAGGTGAATGTGTTCGTTCCTTTCACTAACGCAAGGGATTCGGGTTTGTGATCCACCTGCACCTCATGCTTCTCCTTAAGACTGCATTGACTGGAGTCAAAGGAAAGTCATGAGGAAGTGACAAGCATCAATGTACCGAAGGAAGAATCAGAGCAGTACAACTCTAGAACCTCTCCCACCCCCCTCTGATCAGTCAAGTAATTTAAACAAAAACACCAAGCTTTACACCAACTGAGATTTGTTCTTCAAACATTAAGCAGTATCTTGAACCTGACTTCTGATTTCATTATTAAAAACCTCAGGTGCTCCAAGTGCAACTAGAACCAGAGAAAGAGTAACTGGTCCCTCTGAAACATGTTCATGTTCTCAGCAACGGTTACTACCCTGGTCTACAGCTGTGTCCCTACTACACCACACTACTTCAAGTGTAAACTGAACCTTCAGAAATATACACTCTTTTCTTAAAAAACAAAAAGAAAATAAATCTAATGAGTCAGGTGAACCTGTAGGTGAGGTGACACAATCAGTTTGTGACCAACAGATCTTACAAAGTCACATTAACAATTCACAAGGGCTCTTCCTTCAAGAAAAGCCTCCAGAAATACTTGTCATAAAGACACTCAAAAAGACATGCGCAGTCTCTTAACATGCAGTAATGTCAGGAGTCATATTTGGAAGTAAGTTCTCAAAAGCTTTTCTAAAACTTAAATCCACAGCATAAAAAGGTAACATCCATATGGTTTTCCAGTGTCGCACATCTTGATGTGCAAAGAAAGGATACAGTTTAATAGAAATAGCATCTGGTTTCTTAACCTTGTCTTGGACTCCCATCTCCTCCAGCCAAGAGAAACTTTCCTCATCGTCATCGCTTGGGGCTGGTTCCCTGGGATAGACAGAAAGAACGTTAGGAGGGCAACACTTCCCAACAAGGTTTTCCAAATGCAACGTGCAGGAGGCTGCAGATGCCCTTGAATTCTAGTGTTGTAGACCTATTACATACTCTCCACCTTCCGTGCTGTTGTGCTCTTCCAGGATGTTAGCAACTTCTGCTTGTAAATTCCCTTCAGAGTTTTTCTGTTTCCTTGTTTTGCTTTCCTCCACCAAAGGTAAAGAAAACTCTATGCCTTGAACAGAGAAGGAAAGAAAGCTGTGAATGGTTTTCTAACATAGCTAACGTACTTGAACAGTTATTCAAATCCTAGCTGGACCGGTTTCACTTTACCTTCATTTCTCATGGCTTCCCTTAAACCTCGAGTTGTGGGAGAAATGACAGCTGTGATAACGTCACTTCCCGCCAGACCAGCTGCACGGAACAGGACAGTGAACTGGTAGGTACACACATAGAAGTAGGGACAGACTTTGGCTTTGAGCAGGTTGTAGAGAGAGGTGAAGCTCACAGACCTGCAAATTAAGAGTAAAAAAGTTCTGTAATTGAAGGCAATTCTTCGCGTTGACACACCAAACTGGATTTGGCTGGTTGTTAGTCATGTGTATGCTGCACAGGTTTGAGAGCAGGCTGAATGATCAGCCAGATTTCCAGGCGTGCTCAACATCCAGGAAGATGCGCTCCTCTGAAACACAGCCTGTTTGTGAGCACTGTGCTATTCCAGCATGTTTCTAGCTGGAATTTTTATTTATTACCTTTTAATTATTAAAATGATTACCTTTCCAGCACATGGCTTTACAGGAATCATCAAAGGCAACCTGCTAACAGGATTTATGGAATTCTACCCAAATCAACAACTAGGATTGGAGAGAGGCATTTAACACAAGATGTTAGCTTTAGTCTAATATTTCCTTAAGCTGGTTCTCAAAATAATGAGCATTGTACCCGGGGAAAAAACCCAACCAAACAAAACACTTTTCTCATAAAAATGGAAATAATTTGTGCATTACTTAAAATCCCATTGCCTTAATCTTACTAAATACATCGGTCGTTTGGTTCCACTTACCAGTCACTCATTAGCACTTGTTGCAAGGTTTCATCTTGTGACCAAGGAGTAGCCTTCCCAACTATTTTCCTATCTGCTCCAATGCGAGGGAACAGCTGCAGCCAGGGCAGTGAAGGGTGAAGCCAGTAAATGAGGCTTTGCTGAAAGGCACAACGCAGTTCCGTCGACAGTTTTGGTTCCTAGGTGTCAATAAGTATTTGATGAGGACACTAATACTTTACTGAGGGCAGCATCACAAGTGATGGATTAAGAAAATACTGTATTAGACACTAAAAAAATAAAACTCTCAGGCTTGTGAATAAGCCAGACTGAAGGAAGATGGACAGCAACTGGCAATTGCTCCACAGTTAAAAGACTTTCACTGTTTGCCACTGTGGGTACAAGCCACGGATGGAATTAGATTACTCTCAATGAGCCTAATTCTTAACACAAGACCAAACCAAAACAGAATAAAGCTTTCACTGCCAGTATGTTTAAGGAAAGATGCAAAGGTACATTCTCCTTTCTAAATCTGGAGCTTCCAGCTACCCTCCGAATTATTACCTTTATGCTCTGTGGCAAATTTGTTTCTGTAGCTCTGCAATGCTGAGCAAATCCTTGAGCTTCCTCTTGTGCTTTTAAATGTTCTGCCCAGGTAAAAGGTTGGGAAGACATAAACAGAAGTCGTGTTTTAATACTCCAGTCTGCAGGAAATTCATGTCTTGGTGAGGAGGGAGCTTCAGGTACAACAGCAGGTAGATGAAGGTCCTTACAAAACAGAAATAGCATCAGTTAACCCACAGAGAATTAAAAACCCCCAACAAAACAACTTATAGCTACCTATTCATATTTTAGCATTGTTGGGTTTCCTCCCAAGTTGATTTAATATACGTTTCCTGTCAGGCAGACCAGATACAAGACTGTGGCTGTTAACATGTAACATTTTGAGTTTAGCAGCCTATGAAAAGTTAAACCTGTCATCTCTCCTGCATGATTTGGTCCAATTCAGCGCAACAGTAAAAATGCCAAGCTCATTTTGATTGTAAGGAAGTACTCGCATTAAGTCAAGAGATGTTGTTTAGGGGAAAAAAAGCTTCTGCAGACCAATTTTCTGGATTCCAAGTTACACAGAGTTTGACTGTTCATAGGCTAACCAAAGTCACAGTTTACAGTCAACTGATTACTTTAGTCAGTAATGGATTCTAATATAAATATGACATTATATTGCTTATAAAAATGAAGAGTCTTTCCTAAAGTCATAAACTAGGAGCACACAACAGGATAAGAATGATTCAACAAAAGAAAACTTAGCCTGAAGTCTACGAAGACAAAAATTTCCATGCCAAAGCAGTTACTTCATTTTGTCTTCTCTCGGTGATCATAATTGCTTTCTAGAACATGGCAAAAAAAACCCAAACCCACCAAAAAGCTGCAGGACAGTTTGTTCTCTTTCAGAGGTCACTTTTTTTATTCTCCTAACTTAAGTTTCTGTACCTATTCAATGTTACCACACTGCCTGCTTGAAACTCTTTCAAAGGCGGGTTTTCAGGTATTCTCTCTTTCCTATGTGCCTGGTGAAGTTGTTTATTCCCTTTCTGTAGCTGAATAAAAGACTGCAGGAGGTAATATCACTCTGAAGAATATCCTTATCTCAACAATATATAAAACTAAGAATCAGGAGAATTATAGCAAACATGGTAATAAAACTGGAAGAAAACAACAACCTCTCAACTAGAATGACAATGATTGCAATGTCAGGCAGAAGGCTGGCTTTTAAAAGACTGTCACCATAACAGTAAATGTCATGGAATGCAAGAAATTTTCTTGAAAGCTGACATTTTAGTATATCATTTTATACAGAGACGGACGACCAAGTATTAAGATAACCAGTTTCAGGGTTTTTTTGTTAAACGAGAATAGTTTAAACTTAGGGAGGTGGTTTAGCAGTGGACATGGACTTGATGATCTTGAAGCTCTTTTTCAACCTAGGTAATTCTATGATTGTAAAAAACATTCCAGAAGTCATATGTGCCATTTCGTACGTCGGTTAGGGCGAGGATGTCAGTTCTTTCAGAGGGCTCTGTTCTCTTGGCAGGCTTATCTTCGGAAACACGCTCTAAAAGCTGAATAACAAAGATGTGTAAGATGCAGCACATACAAGAACCAGGTTGATAACTTTAGAAAACTGCAGTGGAATTTCAAGAGAGGACTAGACACCTATATGCTGCAAATACCCACCCTTCGGTGCCATCAGAAGGCGCTCACATAGCGCAGCTTCGCTGCAACCTACGTACAAAGCCAGGGCAAGCCCCAGGCTCCGGGCTGGGGCTGCCGCGGCCGGCTGCGGGCGATGGCTGCCGGCGCCACCGCGGAGGCTCCTTCTGTGCCCACGGGGCCTTTCCTATTTCTCCCCTCGCCCCTCACTTCATCCCGGGAAGGAGAAACCCTAGGGCCACCGCGGGGCAGGGGCTGGGCCCTACCTGCCAGAAAGGTGCTGTCGAGGGGGACCCTTCCGTCGGTACCGGCGGCAGCCGGGACCGCTGCAGCGGCTGAGGAGAGCCGGCCGCCCGCGGCGCGTTGTCCAGGCTGGAGAAGGGGTTGCGGCGGGCGGGCGCGGAGTGGGCCCGCAAGGCCGCGCCGCAGGGCTGGGGAGCGGCGGCGGCGGCGGGTTCGCGCCTCCGCAGCCTCTTGCGCTTCAGCCTCAGCATCGCCGGT
>WTSP01016279.1:0-10811 GCA_025331215.1 Actenoides lindsayi | reverse complement strand
CCCATCCCTGGCACCATTGCAGGTGAGGTTGGCCGGGGCTCTGAGCAACCTGCTCTAGTTGCAGATGTCCCTGCTCACTGCAGGGGCTTGGACTAGATGACCTTGAAAGGACCCTTGCAACCCAAACCAGTCCACAGTTCTAAACAGTAGGAACAGAGTAGTCTGCCCCTATCCCTGCTTCCTTCACTTTGGTGCACTCAAAAGGCATAACCACTTTGGAAGCCCAGCCCTGCTTTCCCCCAGCCCTGCAGGGTTGAGGGATGTCATGGTCTGATCAGAACACCTCCAATGTGGTGCATACCCAGGGGATTTAACCAGAGCCATTTTTCAGTGCCTCAGTCCACTTCCACGGCTAAAACCTGTGGTCCTCACTGTTTCCTTGGCAAAATCCATGCACTGGTGAGGTAGAACAGCTTACTGGAATAAAAGGAAAACTAGCAAAAGGAAGGCTGTGGATACCCTGTTTCACAAGGAAGAGTTTTATGGAGGAGAGGGAGCTTGCAAGACTCACATTCCCACAAAACAGGGGCAGAAGGGGACAAGGTGAACCCTCCTGCTCACAGGAGCGAGAAGAAAGTCTCCTGATTTGACCCTTGTGCTGGAAAGGATTCACTATAGGAAACAGTGCAAAGAGAATGTTCTCAGAGGGCTTTCTACCTTTGGCATTGAAAGGCAGCCCGCTGTGTTTCAAGACCTGTGTATAGAGAATTAATATTCCACAGATGCCATTTAGTTCTCAAAATTTTCTATCAGCAGTGGCTTTTTAATGCTACAAATACTATTAACCCATAGGCTACTGGATCAGCATTAAATATTACATCCTTTCACTCAAATGTACTTTTAGATTTAATTTAGATTAAATATACAAGGAAGATGTTCAGTTTGTCGTGTGCCTAGACAGAGATGAAATAGGCTGTGCTTGCTGCAGCCTCCTCCACCCCCTCCTTACAAGTTAATCTGCACAGCTCTCAGAATTGTCAGGAAGCAAAACTTCAGGATATCAGGAACTGGAGAATCAAGAAGAAGTTCTTTCTCTTGGAAAGGTCTAGTTTACGTGCCTTCATTATCTCATGCTACCTTTGGGTAAGCAAACAGCAAAGCAGGCGGTGTGCGGCGTGCCAGCGCAAGTTAGAGGGGAGGCAGTGAAAATTTGGCTTACCTTGAAAAAACAAGCTGTGGGAGAGCTTTTGTCTCTTTGATCCAGAGATAGGGCTTCCATAAAGACAGAGCTGGGAGCAGTATATCTTGCTTTCAGATAGGCTTTATGGGTTCTTATCCTCAAGAATCTCTGCGTCCTTTTTTTTCTCCCACGTTTAGCTCCTTAGAGGCCACGAACGCAGCATTCACAGAGTGCCCCCGATGAATTCTCCGTTTTACTTCTTCCCTTGGGCAAACCAACCAGTCCTCACTTTGAGCTTATTGTTTGGTTGACCATTCCAAGAACAGGTATAGAATGGGTGTCCCCATGCTCAAAGACATGTTTCTGTCCTCACTCCTGTGTTGGAATAAATGAGACCTTTAAGATCACCAAGTCCAACCCTTAACCCAGCACTGCCAGGGCACCACTAACCTATGTCCCTCAGCGCCACATCTCCAGGGCTTTGAAACCTCTCCAGGAATCATGGGGACTCCACCACCGCCCTGGGCAGCCTGGGCCAGGCTTTGAAAACCCTGGAGGGGAAGAAATTTTTCCTCATGTCCAACCTAAACCTCCCCTGGTGCAACTTGAGGCTGTTTCCACCCAGTATTTGAGGTGCAGCCTCACCAGTGCCCAGTTCAGGGGGATGATCCCTGTCCTAGTCCTGCTGGCCACACACGTGCTGATCCAAACCAGGATGCTGGTGGCCTTCTTGGACACCTGGGCACATGCTGGCTGATCCTCAGCCAGCTGCTGACCAACCCCCCCAGGTTCTTTTCTGACAGGCACTTTCCAACCACTCTTCCCCCATCCTGGAGCACTGCTGGGGGTTGTTGTGACCCAAGTGCATGACTCACCACTTGGCCTTGTTGAACCTCATCCTACTGACCTTGGCCCATTAACCCAGCCCGGCCAGATCCCTCTGCAAAGCCCCCCTCAAGCAGAGGGTACTTCCCAGCTTTCCAGGCTGTTGTTTGTTCTGCAACCACAAGCAAGCGCTATGACCTAGGCACTCAGATGCCCAAGTGCTCCCATTCTCTGTGTAGGAGCTAAAGGGGATATTCCCAGAGAGGTGCAGTTCATCTGAGCTTCCTTGGAAGAGAGATTACAGTCAAGACACATGCCCAGAAGTTCAGCGAACTGCAGTAGCTCAAATAAAGTCCAAAGTGTTCATGGGCTAAGCTCCTCCCTTGCTAACAACTGCATGAACCCTTGGACCAGCGGGCTGGGGACGCCACCTCCATGCCAGCCATCTGTCTTCCTGAAAGGATTTATTTGGCTTCAGCAGGACTATCTTGAACTCTGACTTCAACCAAGAGCTGGAAAGTTCAACCACGAGATTTTTTATTAACATGTCCTAACATCAAAAGGAGAGTTTTGACTCTTTCTGGATGTTAACTGAATGATACTTTGTCTCTGTCAGGGTGTCAGATTTAATTATTTTCTAATCCATTTTATCACCCTCCTGCTATCATTAGAAAGATGATGACTGTGGTAGCTTCTCTCTAAGGCTGTCCTGCAGATAGATCTTCACTTTGCTGACTCCCTTAGCAGAGCAAATTGTGAAGTCCTTACACGGGCAATACTACCCCTGATGTACATGAAAATCGGGATAAATGTTAAGCAAGGACTTGTCCTGAAAAGAAAAATCCAGACATCACAACAGCAATAATTATAATTTCTGTGACCAGAACTTTGCAAAACTGCAGGTTTGTTTAAGGGCTAATTTGTTTTCATAAAGGACATAAACCCAAAATGGGATGTGGAGTTTATATCAAACATCCTCTGCACTTCAGGAGTGTTTAGATTGGTGGTGGGATAAGGAGAGGTCACAATCCCAAACTCGAACTTAAATTCATTCAAACACCCAAAAATTTTATTCAGAAACAAAAAGGAAAGATAAAAAAAAACCAAAGTGAGGAACACTGCCTTTCATGCTGTAGGAGACTTTTCTGGATTGATGAGAATTTCTTGATCAGATTTTTCTACCTCTGAGATTTCTTTCTCAGATTGTTCTCCTATTTACTGTTTGGATTGCAAAGAACCCTGTTAAATCTAAAACAATGAATCAACTTTAGTCTGTAAGTCTCCTCAGTCACCACCTGGCTTACAAGTGAATTGTAATTTCTCCTCATGATTGTAGATAATGAACCACCAGTTCCACTGCTGCAGACAAAAAGATGGGAGTGACAGCACAAGCTGGCTACACACTCCCTACTCACCACCTAAACCACTGTCAAGCCAGAACAGAGAGATACATTTTCATTGGAATCATTTCATTTCAAGCTTGTTTGGAAGATCCTTGTTTGGATCTTCTGTAACCAGAGGAAGCACCTATCAAAGTGCATTCACTGCCTGAGGGTTTAATGAGGAAAATCAATGTGAAGTTGAAACCTTCTCTAGCTGGCAGCACACACACGCTGGGCATGTTTTAGACAAACCTGATGCCCACTTGGCAGGACAAATTTCTGATGGTATAAGAGCCCTGTTATCTCTCCTTGGCAATATGCACAGTAGGAGTCTGCTTGCTTGAGAATAAAGCATTTGCCTTCACATAATACCCTTTTCATGGTTTACAAGGCTAGGCTTAATTAGAAGGAGAATTGTGGATGCCCTCCTTTCATCTGGGAGTAAACACAGGCTCCTTCAACACCATACAAAGCTAATGGTGGTAAACTGGGCAAAGTTAACCACCACACTGCTCTGTATGAGAACAGTGTACTGTGGAATAATATACTGCTAGAAGGGAACAGCATTATTATTCAGTAACTCCAGTTGTAATTTACGATGAGATCCTCACTGGGCCGCTCCAGCAGTGGGCTGGAGGGCAAGAAGGTATCGTTGTCCTGCTACAAAGCCTCCTTGCATTCTGAAGTAGACATCTCTCTCCAATTATTGCTCCAATCAGACAACATCCAGTTGGGTGAAGATGACTCTTACAGTCCCTTTTCAAGCAGAAACTAACAGGTATCAGCTATCACAGAATCCCAGCATGGTGGGGAATGGAAGGGACCTCTGGAGATCATCTCATCCACCCCCCCTGCTCCAGCAGGGTCACCCAGAGCAGGTTACACAGGATCATGTCCAGGCCGGGCTGGAATTTTTTCAACAGCAATAATGGTTCTTTTCAAAGCACTTGGCAGTGAAGCTACAGGCAGAATCTTGCAGAGGTTTACTCCCCTCTAAACTTTTCAAGCAGATTTTCTCTTCAGGCAGAAGTGACTGGACCATATAAATGCCACAAACAAGAGACGTTATAACATGAAGATACACCACAAGAAAATGAAGAGGCAGCTGCAGATTCTCCTGGTGTTAACGCTAGGACCAGTGGGCTATGAAGGGCCTAATTCACTTTTGTGTGTGTGTGAAATAAGGTGGAATAACCCTGGTCAAGGTAAAAAAAAAGCTGCAGTGGCTTAAGACCTGTGTGACTGAAATCGGAATCAGGCCCTCAGTTTCCACCAGGTCATTCTTGTGCTTCACTGTCTCAAGAGTCTCATGTCTCAGGAGTCTCACAATGGTTTTCTAGGGCAACCCTTGTCTAACCTTCATGGCAATTAAACACAGAATCAATCAGAGAATCCTAGACTGGTTTGGGTTGGAAGGGACCTTAAAGATCATTTGATCCAACCCCCCTGCCATGGGCAGGGACACCTCCAACTAGACCAGGTTGCTCAGAGCCCCATCCAACCTGGCCCTGAACACATCCAGTGATGAAGCATCCACAGCTTCCCTGGGCAAACTGTGCCAGTGTCTCACCACCCTCAGAGTGAAGAATTTCTTCCTAATATCTGATCTATATCTACCCTCTTTCAATTTGAAATCATTACCCCTCATCCTATGCCTACACGCCCTGATAAAAAGTCCCTCCCCATATTTCCTGTAAGTCCCCTTTAAGTACTGGAAGGCCACAATAAGGTCTCGCCGGAGCCTCCTAAGTAAACAAATGGACAAAAAATAGCATCTTCCAGACTTTCAGCCATTTCGTAACCACCGGATTGTGCGTGGGATCTATGGTCTGAGCTGGAAGCTGCTCGTCCTGCTCAAAGAACTGCTTGCTCAGCAGCAGCTGCTTTCCTTTTAAGAGATTTTGGCAGTTCCTCGGGCAGGCACCGGTGAAATTTCTGTGGCAACAGTCATTGGTGTACTGAGCATTTGTGTCACCCCTGGGACGCAGAGGCGTTGCTCCCTGGGCAGCATGGAGTTAACTTGCCTCCTGCTCCATGCCTTGGGAATAAGAGCTGGGATGGCAGCCCATAGTAGGAGGGCCTGGACTGAACTCAGCCAGTGAAGAGGAGGGATAACATTTTTGTGTGAGGAAGACGCTTGCCAAGAAATCGAGAAGGAAAGCAACAGTGGGAGAAAGGAAGTAACTCATCAGGATAGAACAGAGCAGTTTTGGAAGCTGGGTAGGCACCAGGGTCTTGGATGGATCTTTCTTTACATAGGTCACTCACCAGAGAGAGAAAGCAGAAGGAGGAAGACAGATGACTTCAAAAGCCTGGGAACATGGCCAACAACTCACAAGCACCCAGTGAAGGAAACTACCAGTACAGGCTAGATAAATACCAGTACACCACTTCTAGAGAGGCAGAGACTGAGGTTGTAGAAAACTTTTCAACATAGTACTAATGTTCTACCAGCAGAAGCTACAGAGGAACATGTGGGTAGGGGGAAAGAAGAGGGCAGCAGCAGCCCAGCTAGCATTGCCCCAGAATGTGGGAGGACCACATGCCAGGACAAAGCCCTCTTAGGTACCCAGCCCCAACTCTCACAGCAAGACAACACTGCAGGCAGAAGAATGATCCAGTCTTGCACGCTGCTGGTCTTGTGCCCTTAAGCAGGAGGCTGCCTTCCCTCCTCTCTGACACGAAAGGAGTGATGCTACACAGAAAAAACTAGAATGAGTGGCAGGATAGTCCTGATTTAGCTGTCTAAGCGAAAAAACAAAACCCAAAAGCTGAAATGAAGGATGAGTCAATCCTACCCTCACAAAACAACTAGTGCTACCGTGAATTTCCAGATGGAGACAGGTCTGGAAAAACTTCCCAGTTACCCCACTCAGAAATACCTTGAGCCAGATGACATCTTGCTGACTTCATCACAGAATCACAAAATGGTATGGATTGGAAGAGACCTTTTCAAGGCCATCTAGTCCAAACTCCATGCACTGAGCAGGGGCATCTTTTAGTTTAAAACTATCACCCCTTGTCCTCTCACAACAGGCTCTGATAAAAAGTCCCTCTCCATCTTTCTGACAGGGCCCTTGAAGTCCTGAAAGGCCACCAGAAGGTCTCCCCAGAGCCTTCTCCTCTCCAGGCTGAACACCCCCAGCTCTCCCAGCCTGGCCTCCCAGCAGAGGGGTTCCAGCCCTCCCAGCATTGCTGGGGCTCCTCTGGCCCCGCTCAAACAGGTCCCTGTCTCTGCTGTGCTGAGGACTCCAGAGCTGGACACAGTGTTTGTCAAGGAATGAAGGTGTCCCACGAGACTGATGACACATGTAGTCTTGCAATCTGTCATGATACTTTCCTAGAGCAATTTCTGTGAACAAGCCAGTTTTGCTTGGTCATTTTCTTGCAAGATAGAAGGTTGGCAACTTCCTTTACCAAAGAGGAGCACATTTGTTCAGCTCTTAATATTCACTTTGAGATGAAATATCAGATCCACGCTTACCCACTGAGCAAAGAGATTTAATCTACGTGAATCATCTGGCTTCCACATGTGATAAGAGACAAGACATTAGCTTTACAGATCACCCTGCTGGAAAATGAAGGGGCACTGAACAAAGAGTGCCAAAGCCTGAGATTTCACGAGGAATGCCAAGGTCCTCCACGGAGTCTAGCACCCTAATGAAAGCATCCAAAGGGAAAAGAGGCCTGTTCCAAAGACACAGCATTTTTAGCAAAAGCTCCTCATTTATGAGCAGTTTAGATGAGGAAAGCAGGCAACAGTCTCAGGTTCATTTAAACACAGGCACACTCTAGCTCCTGGCCCCAGGTTTGTTCTTTTCCTCAGGTGACACGTGGGCAGCCTCAGGAAGAGAGCAGCTCTGCATACACTTCAAGTCTGGCTTCGCTTTTGCAAGAAGAACTGTGCTAAAAATCACACTTTAGTCCCTATAAAGGTAGAATTAGAATAAAAGATCCTCTGCGAAGCACGGCAAGCACGGAGCGATGTCAGCTGTAGGCTGGGAGCATGTGACTGACACCTTCTAACTGTTCACAGAGAAACAGCATGGAATCATGCTGCTGGTATTTCCCACACGTTGTAGATGAGAGCTGTAGCAACTGCTGACATGTTTGGTGATAGCAGGAGCTGGTAGTGATGGAGCAAGCAGAGTACCTCCTGTTATCGCTAGAGGAGAGAGGCACTGAGACCTGTCAAGTGATGGAGAGAGAGCTCCAAAGATGAGCAACTGCCAGCATGATGTTTTGGAGAGACTCTTTTCCGAAACATAACTATAGAATCAAATTGTTTTAGTTGGAAAGGACCCTTAAGATCATCAAATCCAACTGTTCCCCCAGCACTGCCAGGTCACCATTAAACCATGTCCCTCAGCACCACATCTCCATGGCTTTTAAATGCCTGTTTAAATACCTGGGTACTGGTAGGAACACTGAAGCAGCTGCACTGCTTTCCTCAAGCCAGAATTGAAGAAAATCAGCTCTCAGAACGTACCATAGAAGAGACTGAGATAGAGATTTATTTATTTTATATTATGAAGAAAAGAAAGGAAGAAAGGATGTGGGGAAAAAACAAGAATAGACAAATATAGTTCCAAAGGCCTGAAGCTTGGAAGCAAGAACCAATGTTTCTACTCTCCCCTGAGTTCCTCACACACTGTATGTGGCAGAATCACTGCTATGCTTGCTGACACAATCCACTGGCCTCCAGACATCGTGACAAAAATGCCCCTAGCAAACCTGACACCTGTTTTTTCACCTCCAGACATTGATTCTCTACCTTCTGGCCAATGTATTTCATATGAGTAAACCAGTAAAATATTGACCAGACTGAAATCCCTACCTGGAAATTTATAGCTTTAATTTCCAGTAGCTTTCATCAGTTATCTTCAAGCAGATGAAGATGTAAGGGAGTCATTAACATGTGTCAAACAAAATGCTAGCTAGTCTCTCATGTATTTATTAAAGTTTAATGAAAACAATGAATAAATAATTACTTCTACATAATTGGAGAGAAAAAACCAAACCAAACCCAAAACCAAACAAGTACTTGTTTAGGGTCAGACAACAGAAACTCGGAATTACAAGCCACAGATCTTATAGCTAAATAAAACCACGGGCAAAAGTCTACAAGGAAGGAGCATAATTCTTCTAGCTGCAGAGCAAGAAAGAAGTGAAAGCTCCCCCACAACAACCCCCTTTAAATCACTGGACATTCAGCCAGTTCTCCCTGTCCCTGTGGTATTTATCAAAACTCAACCTGACTTCAGGCCCTGGGTTCCTGAAAGCCTCCATGCCTGCCTTACCCTGGATCACGTGGGCTCCATATTCCTCATATACTACTTGAAATAGCAGAACAACCTTCTGCCATTTATTGCTTTACCCTGACGCTGCTTTCAGCTCGCCATGCGTTGTTTCCTTGTATTGCACCTCCTCATCATGGGGAAGTAGGAATTTTCCCTATGCATTTCCACAGTCAAGATCCTCCTAATTCCCTCCTCGTTCACTAAGCTTGTGCTAAGTATTTTCTTCATCTTGATTCCTCACCCTTGGCCCCTGACTGTTCTTTGTTCTTTCTCCAGTCTCTAGGTTGGGGGGTTTTTTTGCCACCACTGTCTAGAGTTGTCCTAGAACCTTCATGTTCTGCCCCAAGCCCTACTTGCTGTTATTCTTCAGGGCCATGATGCTATTTAGCTACTGTAGAAACACTTCACAACAGTCTCTTTTGAGAGGGATTGCAACAATCACTGTGCTTTATTATTTCAGCAGGTGCCTTATACCTGCAAGTTGAAAACTTGGACCTCTAACCTTACGATCATCGAAGAGAGGGGTCAAAAAGAGCTTCTTAAAATGCAGAGCACTTTGCCAAAACAGCCAATGAATAAAAGATCTTTTGAGTCTTAGGCACATATAAGGATGCTTCCTACCATATGATGCACCTCTGAGATGACCAAGACCTGTGGGAAATCAAGAGTACTCTCGTTTTCTCACCACCCTTCAGTTACAGACCATCACCATCAGCCCATTGTTCATCCGAAGAACAAACGGGGCGTTTTCAGAGGCAGCAAAAAATAAACTTAGTTTCTAGAACTTGCTGTTCTAACCGACTCAAAATGCATTTCAGCGACTGAAGCAAGGCTCAGAAGTTTGACATTTGCATACAAACCTGGTTTTTCTAATTACAGCTGAACAAAGAAACGCACGCAAACATAGCTATTAGTCCCGTGAACCTTGTCGGCTGTAAACACGGACAAGTGGACTTGTAAGTGGAAATTTGTAATGACTTGTGAGGTTATTGTCATGAAACGTGTGTTCCAGAAGATTCTGATGTCTCAATGCCTCAATGTCAACATTACAAAGGCTCCGTTTACCTACCGGAATAAAGTTCTGATAATGTTATCCCAGCAACCTCCTTCTCTGTCTCCTCCTTATAATATATATTTCCTCTATTCCTTCCCAATTATTCCTTACATAAAGGAGCTATTTTACTTACTCAAAAGAAAAAAACCATCATTTTTATATTGAAAATAGCAACCTAAAATAAATTCATGCAATTCATTTAACAAGCTGGTGTTGTTTTCAGCTGCATTGGTAATGCTACAGCTAGGGATGAAAATCCTACATATTCACTCCTGAACTCTTCATATTGTAACTAGAATAGCCCACTTTTCATTCATTAACCACATATTATGACTCACAAATGTCAAACTAACTCTGTGGAAAAATGCTAAATCTTGGCTATTCATTTTTGTCTAGCTCTACAGTATCTCAGAGCTCTTTTATATGGGCAGACTCAAAATTCTCTGGAAATCAACAGATAATAATCAGAGGAGATTTACGTGCCGGAAGGGCCAAGGGCGTAAAATTCAGGGGCTATACAGGTTCCTACGGAAACAAATATCGATGCATTTTTCAAATCATATATTTACACTGTTAATGTTGATAGTGAGAGAAAAACATGTGGCATTCCTCGTGCCTGACAGAGTTGTGCCTAAAGCCAGAGTGGCAGGTCATCACTCCTTCAACTTACAGTACATAATACACATCTTGCAACCCGTAAAAACATTCTGCTCTGTTCTATTCCGCTGTGCTAGTAAAATACCTTACGGGTGGTCAGACTGACATTTTTCTTTGGAAAAATGCAGAGAATCAATATTCTAATACAGAAGGGAGTGGGGGGGGAAGGATGCAGTGGGGGATGTGCAGAAAAACTGCACTTGGACCGTGCACATGGAACAAGTCCCAAGAGTCCACAGAGTAATACAGATACCTCTGCAACAAGGTCCACACCTGGTAAAAACTTTTCCATACAAAGACTGGAGGTTTTTTTTTCCATTTCTTTTATGTCTGCCTTCCTTTTTGTCTTAAGAGGAGTGGCTGAGTGACCTGGAGCTGTTCAGCCAGGAGAAAAGAAGGCTGAGGGGAGACCTTCTGGCTCTCAACAGCTCCCTGACAGGAGGCTGGAGCCAGGTGGGGTTGGGCTCTGCTCC
>WTSP01016278.1:0-22534 GCA_025331215.1 Actenoides lindsayi | reverse complement strand
AAGTGTGCCAACAAAAACGGCAGTGGATAATAAAATATAATAATATAATAAAAAAATATATTATTTTTTTTTTAAATTTATTTTTTTTCTTTTAAAAAAAAAAAAAAAAAAAAAAAAAAAAGCTCCACCTAAAATCTTTCTAACAGAGAATGTCTTTTGGGGACAGATGATTTCCTAAATTCTCACAAACATTTATCCATGAAACCCTTAATGGGTTCAGAAAGCAAGAATCTACATTTAATAGTTTATTTAGACCATGCATTAGATAAACACTATTAGGAGGTATTAGAAGAGATTCCAAACATCCCACGAGACACTGAGCATTCATGCATTTTGCATAAAACCTGCAACAGCACAGAAGCTTATGTAGCAGCAAGCAAGCTGTCAACAGCAGTGGCCGAGTAACAGCTATAGTTACAAACTGCCAAGGGGAGAAGACCCTGAACACCACTGAAATGACAGGAATGCAGTTATCCAATTCCCAAGACAAAACCAGAGCAGGTGTTCCAAGTCCCTGTATTCATAGCCATACACAATAAGCTTCAGACATTAAGACAGGATATGTGAACAGTCCAGAGAGGACGAGCGCAGAAGCTTGGTCAGCAAAGTAGCTGTCGTTCAGAATTAGTGTATACAATTGAATTTGACTACTGTTGCCACAACATGAAAAAAGTTTTTACAAGTCCCTTAACTTAGCTAGAGAATGTGTTCACCTACTCAAAGTGACAGGGCTCTTTAAAATAAAAGTTTTTCACTCACTTTGACTGTTTCCTATTTCCAAATCTAAGTAGTAAGACAGCAATGTCAGGCCAATTAATGATTTGCAACCACTTTAAACCACTGGTAAGTTACATGATTTTTGAGGCATTGCTCACCCTACTCCGAAGAAAGTCTATCACAAGTTGAGGCCATAGCAGGAAGATGACTGTAGAAACAACAGTAGCACTTCAGGACCTTCCCAAAGATGCTATGTATATGGCTCAGCTCACAAAGGCTGAATGTATCGTATCTACAGGTGTGCAAAGTTAGCTGAGTTAGTTTGAACTGCTTTTGAAGCTGTCCAAGTGCATTGAGATCACTTGCTGCTTACACAATCCATTTTGTCTACTCTGATGTGCAAGCTCTAACCTCTGCCAGGGTAATACAATTGGGCAGGGGAGGGGAAAAGCAGTACGATCTTAAACACAATACAGCCTTTTCTGATGTGACTGTCATCTCCTGGTGGATTTTCTAGTCACCTCCAAAAACTATCAACTAAATTACAGCTATCTATAGGTTCTGTGTGTGAGCTTCTGTATCAGTCTGTAGCTTCTCAAAATCCAGAACATGTACATTTCAACTCACACTTTCAGCAAGCCTTCTTTTGATATGACATTGACATAGAACTGGTTTAAACAACAACAAAAAGAACTTACTGAAGAAGCTGCCCAGCTGTTATAATTGTGACTGTCCAGTTCTTTGGTAACTGAAGATGCATCTACAATGGCAGCAATGAGGTACAAAATGAAGGCACTTCCATTAAAACACAGACCCTGTTGATAAACCAAACAACATAAGTAATTAATATGCACATGTATTTGTTACCATTTTCTATTCCAACACTACAAAATTCTCCTCTGAAATATAGTGTACACATGCAATGGACACAAGAAGTGTGATTCTTAACTATTTTTACCTCCTTCCAAGTTTCTATCTGTAAGATTAAAATCTAACTGCTTATTTTGAAGATTCATAAGCATTAAAGCACATTTTAGGCACACTGTTCACTCCACACCAAATTCAGAAAAGCCTTAAAGCTGGTGTGCTGATTTTCTAAAAGTGAAAATAAGAGCACAGTTTGATTGTCACAATCTCAGTGTTAGGCAGTAAGAATATGACACTATGTGAAAAACAAAACCAAAACCAACAACCACAAAAAAACCCCACAAAACAAAACAAAACCCTGCAATTAGATTACATTTCTAATCTACACAAAAGATTCCTACACAATAGGAACCAGTAACTCATGACATATGAAGAATATTTATAAAGCTTCCAAGACTTTGTTTTCTCCACTTCTGAAGGAGATCAAGAAGGTGTAATTTTTTTCAGTTTTATTCTTCCAGTTTTCAGGCCCTCTCCCTTCTTCCTGTTTTTGAGAGGATAAAGAAAGAAGTGAAAACAAGGAGGAGAACAATCTGAACGGACTAGATGGGTCACCAAGACCCAACCATAGCAGATGTTGCATTTTCTCTTTGAAGGGGCAGAGTTCATGTCTCAGGGTACCCTATGTTTATTAGTAAGGAAGAAGCAAAGCAGGTAACACTGATCTCACATAATGCTACAGAGAACAAACAAAAGTAGTTTGTTTGGTTTGGGCATGTGAGAGAGAACAAGAAAGGAAGGGAGAATGGAAGTCTAAGAAGATGAAAGACAGATAAAAAGGTATGAGGGTTTTTTTTTAAAAAAGTATGTAATATTAATATTTTGTCCTTTACTTACTACTTAGTCATGGCTGTAGGAAGTTCATTCTTATTTAAAAAAAAATAATTAAAATACCTCAAAACTTCACCCTGCTACTTGTCTAAGGTGTATTAATTTGGCCATGAAATATATTTATAGCTCACTGGTGCCATGTTTAAGTGAAATACCTGTGACACACTTTGCAGCTAGTTACAATTGCAGGAATTGGTAGCTCAATTTAGACTGGGTCCTACTGTTGTACGTGATCTGCTCCCTTCAGCTTCTGATCCCATGTTTGCACTCGAGAGTGTCACATAGATAACATAATTCATAACTCAGTTGCCTCAGCTGTCTCTAAATGGTGCCGTACTGGTGCAGCTCCAACTTACTCATTCCATGGTGTGACCCAGTGGATGATAGGAATATATGCCAAATATTCACCACTGAATTCACCAGTCATCAACTCTGGTGGAATCTGAAAAGTAAGAGCCGCAGCACAGTAAGAGGAGTTCAGAAGGCAGCGACTACAGCCGTATCCAAATCACCATTTCCCTCAGTGCACCAAAGCATCAATCAACAGCTTGAAGTGGCTGCTATGGAAGCTCCTCACATCCATCTCCAGTACATTTGGTTCTGGCAGAGTGTACTTCAGGCTCAGTGGAGTCTGTCCCACTGCCACGCGCTCCCATGACACATAGGGTTCAAAACTTTCTGAAAGGAAGCATTCCCCAAACACATGCTTTCTTCACTGCAGGCCTCTCTGGAGAGCAGCATGCTGTGCTGTCATCTGTCAACATGTGAGTCTTCAGGTCACCACTGCCTGTATGAGACTTACCATGCAAAAAGCCTCCTTACTGTTTGCAGAGTCAGCTGAAGGGCACGCACATCCTCCTGTGGTTCCTAAGTCCTTGCAACTTCAGGGTGTTTGGAAAAAAGCCACTTACCCACCTTTCCAGAGGGAACCGTGGGCAGTGCCTCAGCACTCAGATGGTGTCCAAGGCCTGGCAGGTTTGATTCATACACTTAGTTATAAGGGGTGTTTATTTCACCTGTATCAGTTGATCTAATAAAAGGTATGATCTCTATCCACAGATCTTACCTCTCTCATTTTATCTGGTCATTACAGCAATAAAAAAACCTGCCAATTTTAGTATAAGATGCCAACAATTGGCAGGTTCGGGTGAACTTCAGTAAAGCACTGATTTTCAAACTCCAGAGTTGATTGCCTAGAGTATTTGTAGTATTTGTTGTTATTTTTAGATTTCCTTTTCCAAAAAGACTCAATTACCCTGGAAAGCTACAAATCCCTGCAATATCTTGTCATGTAGAAAACAAAAAAGCACATAATTTTTGAGAAGTGCTGCTCTGGGAAATAACAGTGCTGGGGAAGATGGAATGCAAAGCAAGCTGATTGGGCCTTTACTGCCAATATCCTGCTCAAACCAAATGGTTCATGCTAAATTACCATCTGCTTCTTAAATTTAAATTTACCAGATTTTAAAAGCTTCCATTGATTGTTTTAGCAAAGAACTCACACCATTAAGGAGAGTCAGTTTGGAAGCATGTCCTTTGGGTTAATTTGCAGTAACAGTAACTGCATCTTAAGCAATTTGGTAATGTGCTTAACCTGCAAAAAGTGAATTTATGACAGAGAAGTCCAGATGTAATTTGGGATACTGCATACAATAGGTACAGTCTGAGCTACCTGTTGCCTAATGAAGCAGAATAACTAGCAGAGACTGAAATGCAGGATACATCAGAGAATAGGGGGAAGGTGGGCATAAATTCACTCACTCAAAGGTGTGTGCATGCTCTCTTGAATGAGGACATTAACAACATCTGTCTGGGAGGAGACCCAACATTCCTCTTGGCCAGCGAAGAGTGGCAGAGGTCCAATTCAAAGGCTGTTTGCAACAGCACTTTTAATAGCTTAGGGCAAACCAAACCGTAACGTCAACATCTTTTATTTATTTTGCATTTATTTTGTCTTCATATTACCCTTTACAAGAAAATACTACCTTTTTGACCTATATTTATGTGATCTTACCTACAATATGAAGTGGAAACAAATTAAATACTCCAGCTTGTCTACCACACAGATGAGGGGCAACTCATTTATGTGCAGCTGTTGTCCGATAACAGTGTTAAATTGATGAAAGGGGAGTAATGACTAAAGCTGTATCCAAATGGATACAAAAATGCTCTCCCTTTCAATGTATTTTACTTACCTCTAATGCAATGGGAAAAAAGCCCACACCTTTAAATGTACCCAGGCACATTACTGTTGCAATTGAAACAATCCAACATTTCTATAGCAGTGTTATAGCCTTAATGGTAATTGCTGGTCATGAAAACAGAGAGGCTATCTGAACATAATCCTAGTTGTTCTTATTAGTACTTGATCTAACTGGCCATTTATTACAGCAGCAAATGGGAAGACAAAAAGAAAAGAGTATTCAATTTTAGTCATGTATAGCATATAGTTGATAACAAGCTGTTTGCAACACAGAAGTCATATATATTTTATTATAAAAGTATCAGAATTCTAGTCAACAATCTTTAGCTAGTAAAAAACAAACCAAAAAAACTCAAACCCCAAACCACAGTATCCCCCTGTATCAGACAAGTGCAAGACTAAAATTTCTAAGAATTCTTGGATGGGTCACAAATAACAGGTTGGCTGAATCACAAATAACAGGTTGGCTGAGATGACTTTTAGGATCTATTATCCTGAACAAGAGCCTGTTATGAAGAACATGTAAAAGTGTACTGTTGAGAGGCACCACCAGCCAGATTTGTTCAAACCACAAAAACTGTGACATTTTTCTGTAATTACATTAGCTGTTTATCTGATTTGCATTAAGTGTTGAGCTAAAAGCAAGTGATTACACGGCATGTGAAGAGCCCCTCTTTCAATTCATAGTATTGATTCAAGTAGGGATTTCTCCTGTTTAAGTCATATGGCCAGCTCTGTTAGCTCAGAGACGGCAACAGCCTTATTCTTCATGGGATGTAATCACTACAGGGAGAAAAAGAGGCCCCTGTGCATAAGTATCAGTCACATACATATTATTAAAAATCAAGTCACTACATCAGCCGCTGAACAATGTGGTGAAACATCAGAGGAAAAGTGTTTTAAAAATGCCTACGTAGTATGAATGTTAAACACTGCAGTTAAGCAACCACACAGTAATCAGGGAAAAATCTGCAAAAATCACAAGTACAGTTGCGTAGCTACACCCACAGAATGCATCAATATTTTATTCCCTTCATAACCCAGCAAATCTGAAACAACAAAGAAGGGGTGTATTTACCACCGTGGTCCATGGCACCTGGGGGATCCTGGTGTAGGTCATTGTCATGTAGATGATCAGAAAGAAGACTGTGAGAACCCAGTAAAACACAGCTACAAACATCACCCAGCCAAAGGCTGGATATAGAAAGTATTCTGTTCCAGCAATCAGGGTCCACACTAGCAGCCCCAAAACCTGCAAAAGTTATGAAGAAGAAAGAAAACTGTTACACAGTCTTAGACTTCAGGCATTTGTTCTAGGTGAAGGAAATTTTGTCACTGCCATTCACACAACCATTTGATGAGGTGAGTTGGGAAGCTACACCGACAGAATACTAATCTAACAAAAAAAGAACAACATAAAAAACTGGGTTGGCTGTCACAGGATGCCACAAAGGGAAAGGAAGAATGAGGCACCTCACTGTCGATTTAGCTCACCTTTCACTACTGCAGAGCCACACTTGCAGTGGTTTTACAACTAGCTCTCTAAAGGCTTGTGTGTTAAAGCCTACTAGCTTACATATATGAAGGTAAATACTACTATTTTGCAGTCAGTGAAGTCACTTTAGAAATAGAAGCCTGTGAGGGACCACTGGGATCTTCAGGTCCCATCTGCCACAATCACAGGTAACTGAGTAGTTGAGGTATAGGTCAAAATGGTCCACACTCACTGTGTGGACTGACAGGCACCATAGACACTGAGCAAATCATAGGACCTTATTACAAAAAGTATAGTAAAATATCAATAGCCATCACCACTGCAACATGCTGCCAGACCCGAGCAAGTCAGGTTGGGAATGTCATTATATTCCACAATTTTAAAACATCTCTAAAGTCACCTGACCCTAAGTAGTACACAAGCAAAGTCCTCAAGCAAATCAGTCTGGGGAAAAAAACGTCCCTCTTGATCCTGAATCTGCCTATCTGTTCATATCTAAAATATGAAGAAATACGTGAACAAGAGATTTTAACATACTGTCTCCAGTTTTTTCTAGTGTTAGGTGATTTCCAATGCATTAAGAGGAATGAAGAGCAAATAAACCAGAAGTCAAGTCATATATCACTGGGTGAAAAGTTGTTTCGCAAGTTGTTCAGCAATTAGAAAGTCTGAAATAAAAAGAAAGGGCTATTAAAACCACTCTACTCCGCTCTAGTGAGACTCCACCTGAAGCACTGTGTTCAGCTCTGGAGCCCTGAACACAAGGAGGGCATGGACCTGAGGGAGCAGGTCCAGAGGAGGGCAACAAAAAAGATCAAGGGGCTGGAACACCTCTCCGATGAAGCCAGTCTGAGAGAATTGCAGTTGTTCAGCCTAGAGAAGAGAAAGCTCTGGAGAGACTTTAAAGTGGCCTTCCAGTACTTAAAGAGAGCCTACAGAAAAGCTGGGGAGGGACTCTTCATCAGGGAGTGAAGTGACAGGACGAGGGGTAATGGTTTTAAACTGAAAGAGGGTAGATGTAGATTTAGATTAGATGTAAGGAAAACAAGTTCTTCACTATGAGGATGGTGAGACAGTGGAACAGGTTGCCCAGAGAACTTGTGGATGCCCCATCTCTGGAAGCATTCAAGTCCAGGTGGGACAAGGCTTTGAGCAACCTGGTTAGTGGAAGGTGTTCCTGCCCATGGCAGGGGGGTTGGAACTAGATGATCTTTAAAGTCCCTTCCAACTCAAGCCATTCTAGGATTCTATGAAAAACAAATGAAAAGAAAAGTCAAACCCAATCCCATACACTCTACTGGAGTCAGATATGGGAACTAAAATTCTTACATTTGAAACAAAGCGCTTCTCTTTCTGCTGTCTGGACTATGGTGGAACTGCCTAGCAGTAAGAAATGGAAGGAAGGTAAAATTACAGCAAATAGCAACACACTTATTTAACAGACAACAGTCATATCTGGACAATCTAAAGAACCTCCTACCCTAATATTCTGTCTCTAGCGCTGGTTAGTAACAGGTGTCTGAAGAAACATATTAAGACTAGGCTATGCAATATTAATATTTCCTTGGACTACCTTCCTCAGCTCTCAGGAGTGTGCAGTGGAGGGACTTCCTGAGCCTACAGTGGTATCTTTGTAATCAGTAGCCCCTGACTGAAGATGATGGCTTTGCTATAGCTTCATTTGCACAAGAACTAAACCTGTTCCCATGCAAGTTGATGGCCATGGCCCATTTACTTTTCTGTTGCAGTATTGAACATGTAAACATTAATGATAAATCTTTAAACGCTACATACAAGACAAAACTATGCTGATAAACAAAAGTTTATTGTAATCAGTCCTGGTAACTTTCAGCACCTGCCTGGTATCTGTTTATTTTGTTTTCAGTAAATGCTTCAAATTGCCACCCAAACTTAATTCAGCTCCCAGTTTGTTGTCTTGTGGTTCACACACATTGCTGTGGATTATTTGTACATTCATCCACATCTGCACCATGCATACATAAAAGGACTGCACAAATGTCTGTTCTGTGGGGTTTTTTTTTTTTGTCTTGTAACAGAGAAAGCACATAATGGCCTCTGCAAGAGCATTTTTTCCACCGTTTTTCCCCATTCAGCAATTTGTTTTTAATAGGAAGCCCTAGAACTTGCTTGGACTGGGATAAAAATTCCTACTTCCTGCAGCATGCCAGGGGAGGGCAGCATTGCCTCATAAGAACAGTTCCAATTGCAATACTTGGGTATTTCAAAATATACACTATTCTTTCATACAAAGTTATCAGTTCAGCAATGCTTCCCATAGCTCATTTTGATTCTAGGTCCAACAGTATTTTACTATCAGTAACAATTCAGTTAGTAATGCCTGAACTTGCACAAACTACCCATGAACATGTTAAAACCCCCTCAATTTTAGTGTAACTGCTTTAAGATTAAACAATCTTGATAGACTGCTTAGCTAATAAAATATTATTTTCTTACAATAAAAAGTTGCTTTTCATTGTGCCCATCCACTTTAGTCCAAATTTAAATTCATCATCCAGAAATTATACCGATGAGTAATTGGACTCATGCTTGATTAACAATTATTAAAGACAGATTTATCCTAGATTTGAGTGTCTAGTAAGATACCAAGAACAGAAACTTCAAGATGAGACAAAGAAAACAAATTAAACATCATTAAACACTATAATGTATTGACAGTGGTGTTGGTTTTTTGAAAGATTTTTAAAATAGAAGCAGACTTTTTCGTAAGAAGCACCAGACTATGAAAAAAATGCTCAATACTAAATTTAACTCAAATGAGATTGATAGGGACAATTCAGTTTATATAATGGATTATTTCTGAAAAAGTAAAAACTTCACAAGGAGCACGTTATTAAAAAGGAAATTTTTGAGGTTACATGAAGCCACTAATCTTACATTAACACACGATGGAGATAGCAAGACATTAACTAGAGCACTGGTACTCTCATAGGTCACTGTTTTTATTTTTTTTTCAGTAATTTTCTAATCTGGTGTTATCACCCCTCTTTCAAGATCAACTTAATGTTTAAGCAGCTGTACATCTCACACGTATTCCAAAGAATTGATTTTAAAGTGTGCTTTTATCTGGCTCGTATCAACAGCAGAAGAATTTATCTAAACTATTAAGATGCACCACGGGTGTTACAGATTTATATTCTTAACCAGTTCTTGGTTCATATGCATCATAACTTTGATGGGTTGGATATTAGAACACATCTGACATTTTCAGTTGGATCCAGATACTCTTCCTGCATATTACTGAAGCCGACAGGCTGAAATAATATTTCAGATTTCTTGATTAGATCTGAAAAGGTCAGATCAGCTCACGGTCAACAATTCACTCTGTGTGTAGTTAAATGAGACGGCAAATGGTTTTATTGCATATGTAAACATACGCAATAAATTGATTTAAAGTTCACACTGGCTGTCAGCACCTACAAAATACCTAAGGAGACAAAGGGACATAGACATCTAGACAAGGCTTCTGTGATTAGCTTGTCTTCTCAGCATGTTAAATACTGAGATAGCTTCTGCAGTGTTAAAAGCCTGTCTCATAATATTCTGACTGTAGCTTACATTACATGTTTGCTGTTCGACAGATCAGTGCAAACTGGATGATACTTGTGCATCTGCTGGAGCTGAGAATGCCACTTTTCCTGCTGATTTGACAGCAAATCTCCCCATTGGGAATAACTGGACTATATTCAAATGGCATCGCAATAAGCATCTAGTGTACAGAATCTGGCAAATGAATGATAGGTATCCAATACCATAAAGCAAGGACCAGCAACTGCAAGACCTGGGGAGTGCTGACAGTAATTCAGTGTGCACAGACAGTACACAGCTACTTTCACTGCTTCAGATCAGCTGAAAGACAAAGGAGAAAGCTTTACTCAGTAACTGGGAAAGACCTGTATCTCATTATAACCAGGTATGCTAGAGTGTATTAGTAATGGCTAAGCATTTGATTTCAATTTATGAGCAAGTTAGAATGTGCTTATTAGAATTACAGGAACATACTACGATTCTGTCAAAAATGACTCTGAGAAAGGGAGGAAAAAGCATCAAGAAGACAGAAGAATATAATGCATGTGGTAGTCAATGAGAGGGGATGTTGGGTGCTAAAACTACAAGGCGCTGCACCAGCTGGGTCTAGGCTTCCAAGTCAGGTTAGAGGTAGGGATTTCACTTGTCAGCACATGATAAAGGCAAACAAGGAAGAACTGCTTATCGCACTCTCTGGTTTCACCTTGGACATCTATTTTGTGATCATTTGGCTGCTGCTTGATCAGGTACCTCCTATACTAGAATGCATTAATATGTCAAAGGTACTAATGCATACTTCAGCAGTTGGCAGATACCGTAAAAAGCAAATCACTTTGTAGCAAAGTCCAATATTATTGACTGTGCAGGTTTAAAATTAGATGCTTAATTGCATATTCAAACCCTTAAGTAAGTACCATAATTTTTTCTGCAGTGTCAAGAACTTCAAAAGTGTTGGACTATTCAGTCGCTTAAACGAAATGCTTTCTTGCCTAGCAGATGAGACACATCGTGTCTCATGTCACTGGTACAAGTCAGCAGGAATGAAAGCAGGAATGAAAGCAGGTGTGAGCTTGAATCTGTGTATCTAGTTCTGCTTCTTGAAGCAGCTTAAAAACTGCAGAACTGAGTTTGTACTTGCAAACTGTATTTAAAAAGGTTATAATATAGTGACTCCTCTTCAGTGATGCCTGGGTTACAAATTGTGCAGCGTTCATCTTGAATGGTTAACTAAGCAACACAGTAATGTTTATGTATCCCTTTCAAAGAAAAAATGTCTCATTGTGGGAGAACTGACAGGGAGAAAAAACACAAGGCTCATCTAGCTGCAGGAAATAAACAAACCCAAAACCTCCACTATTTTGCACGTTTGCCTAAAGTTTTTCTTATTCTTTATCCTAGAGATGCTTCCAAGGACCATTTCAGTTCTCTGTATGCATAAGTATTGTAAGATTCATAGAGGTTTGCTACTGGCACAGGTGGAAGTGATGGTAGGAGACTAGAAGAGTAGTGCATTTCCAGCAGTAGTTATCTCCTGTATTCAAGCCACCTAAATGTGGATGGAATCCAGCAAGACATCTTACCTCTCCTTACTGAAAAAGGATATATACAACTAGAAGAAAGAGACCATTCTAAATTATTGCACATCATTATTTCACTACTAAATCACAAGTTAGCAGCTACCTCAGCAGCAGCATAAGCAGTCTATGAATGTCTCAACCTCCACCCTTTTCTTCCCTTGGCTACTCTCCAGGCAAAAATACCCACCCCAGGGAGTCTCCCAAGGGCAGGAAGAGCACAAACATTTCTCAAGCCTGCTCCCTGGTTTCTTATCTCACCTTCCATGGCCCTTGAGAAGACAAGGTTGGAGATCCTTTTCATCGGACCAAGAGGGTAAGCAAGGATCCCTAAGAGCAGCCAGTCCAGCAGTCCAGCACTATAGGGGCTCCCCCTACTTGATGTTGATCGGTCAACAATCCCTTGAGTGCTTGTAAGATCAACATTCTTCCAAACCTGTCTTGACATAGATCACACACCAAAATGCAGGTTCTAATACAGTGAATCAAGATATCCAAGGGGCCTGAGGGGCAGAAGGGAAGTTATTTAAAGAGAATGAAGTAGGGGGAAAAAAGTGCATTCTGCCTCTATTGTTCCTGTAAGACATGCCCAGGACAGTCAGTTATAAGAATAGGCAAATTTAGTTGTCTAATAGTTGACAGATACAAAATGATTTTATTTTTCTTCCAGCTATAGCTAAATGGAGTAAATGCACCGCACTTAAATAACGTCTGTGAATGGGAGGCTTTGTGCCCTCACACATGACCTCCGGAGTGCCACAGACCAAGCCCTCCTCCCGTCACTAGAGGGGGCACAATGCTTGGGTTGGCAGCGAAGCGCTTTCGGGGGCTCTGCGGCACGAACGGCGAAGGGGCAATGCGCACACGGTGCCAAACCCCTGCAGAATGAAAGCAACGCTTTTCCTACGAAATGAAACTGCTGGAAGCAGCACGTGCCAAAATGCGCTTCAGAAATACATCTTCCATAAAGACTGAACTCTTACTCGACAGTTTAGTCCCAAGTCCTATTACAAGCTACACAGAAAAACCTCCTGACTCAGAGCTGGAATGGATCTTGACCTGCTGGCAGACACTTCGTTGGAAAGGGAGTACACATATTCCAGAGGGAGAACTCGGAACTAGTCCTTCAATAGCTGATGGACCTTCAGTGTCTTTCCCACAGCACCATGGAGCAAGGAAGTCCTCCCACACCTACCCTCAGCTCTCCTGGAAAGAGTCCAAGAGCACCTTCACCTAAAAACACCACGAGCCCAGACCTTCCCACACCCAAGCCAGTAAAGAAGGGCTTACTCCTGATGTTCGGACCATGACGCTCATTATCCAGATCAGCCATGCAGTGAGGATGCACTGAGCTGGCTACAGCATGCGTAAATAAGGGTATTGGCTTGCACTTAGGAAAAGAGTCACACTGAGGGGCAGAGCCAGCTCGCAGGAGTGCCCAAGAAACTACAAAGTCTCCTTGGGAAGAGGGGAGAGAGGGATGCAGTAAGTGGCTGGCATGCAAGGAGGAAACATGTTTCTGTTCAGGATGGGTATCGCAGTACTGAAGTGCTGCCTGGGCAAAAAGACAGTAGTACCTGAGCAAAATGCAGTAGCACACCCCTATTTCACATCACCTTAATGAGGCTACTGCCTAATAAAAATAAATCACAAAGGCAAAACCTCCACTGTTGACTCCACTGACTGCACTGCAACTTGTGTGTGAGGAGTCTTCTGAAATATGGGGGGTTTTGGCTCACTGCAACTGGCAGCTGAAAAAGTAACCTGAGCGTGGGAGAGAGTAAGGAAACTACCGTCCATCCCAGCAGCTTATTACAATGCTCAAACGTTGCCTCACCTAAGAAATATGTGTGGAATGTGTGAGATCAGAGCTAACACCAGAAATACAGACCAAAAGGAGGTATCTTCAATTAAAAAAAGCAAGAGGTGTTTCCTGGAAAACACAGACTGTCCCATCTTCCATCGAAATTGTGAAATCACTAAAAAGAGGGGTTTTTTTTAACAGTTTCTGAGGAAGTTTTGTCTGAAAAAATAACTAGAGGTAGGGGCGTGGATATTTAGAACGTAAACAAGAAATAAGATTGTGCTCAGGCTGTAAATTTTGTTGTTGGGTTGTAAATTTTGATCGTGTGATCAAAAATGTCACAATGGAATATTAGAAACCGTTAGGAAAGGAATCAAATAATAAAAAAACTCTGCCAAACAGAACATATCACAGTGCTTTACAGAGCAATGTAAGATCCCTCTCTGCTTTTTCTGGCAGTTCTAGCAAATGGCACATTTAGGAATTTCCAGAACAGAGAAGGATCTTGTTCTATGTGCCAGTTCTCACACTCCTAGGTTTTTACTATCAGTCATTATCAGACACTGAATCCTGGACTAAACAGACCACTGACCAGATCCACTACAGTCATTGTTACTAACTTCTAGTTTTATTTTGCATTACTTTCTTGCAGGAGACCCTGGCAACTGACTACCAGAAGCTGCAAAAGCGTGAAGAGAACAGGATGGGATAACTACATGCCACGTCAATGTACTGTTAGTTTCTACAGTAAAATTTTAAGGAACAATCACAAGCAATGGTGAAGAAACTGGCTTGAATTATATACTGATAAAATCTCTATTCTCCACATAGCAGCGGTTGATCATTAACAGGTCATTAAAATGTGTACAAAGCATAAAGATTGGTCCTTGTCCCAGGGCACTTTCCACATTAAATGCTTTAAGGTTTGAAGGCTGCATTCAGGAACCCACTACTGTTTACTGATGCTTGTAAATTCGAACTTAATGCTTGTGTTTTGCCTGAGGATCTGCAAACACAGAGACATTTATATAGGCTGTGCACTATGCATGATTAATTTAGGCACCCTTGCTAACCCATCATTTTATCTACATAGCCACAGCAGGAGAAGCAGAATCATCTTTTCCCATAATGTTCTGTTATCTGACCAAAGCACCTTTACAAAGAATACATACGGTGTGATGGGCCCGTCCCAGTTCAGCCAGGAGAAAGATCTGCAGCCAGCCTGACAGCTGCTGGAGCTGCTCAGGAACACACTGGTTACTGCTATCAGCAACTCCATCAGCACCACAGTTTAATGTAAAAATAGAGAGGGGTGGTGCAAAATGCCACCAAAGCCGAACAGGCTGTCCTAAAGCACTTACTTCTCTGGAAGGGCACCCAGTGAAACAGTGGGAAGACAATGACCTCCACAGTGCTTAATCTGTAAACATGACCTCAACGCCAGGAGACTGGCTGGCCTCTTATCTCGCAATCAGGAGGGATGTGAATAAAAGCAACGCTGCTGCTCCCTTTTCCTTCCACTTCCGCAAGGCCTGGCTGTGGCAGGGATTACTTCCACCACCTAACATTTCCCCAGAAGAAACACCTAGCTATTGTCCAGCAAGGATGTTGATTTCCAATAAAGTTTCTCAGTTTCCTGACAAGAGCTGGGAGAAGCGGTACTGCTACAGCAAACACTGGGATATCATGGAGCTGGGAATTACCCACTGGAATTCCTGCTATGCTTTGCTCTTCAGCAGCAGAGAAAGGAAAATGTAAAATAACAATATATTCAATCCAAACCCAAAATAATACGCCTTGTCAGTTACTTTCTAAGGAAATTATTACTTTCTGCTGCTTTCAAGTATTAATTTTTAGAACAGACAACTACAAAGCAAAACAGTCACACAGAAACATGTATGTCTTTGTTTCCTAGTGGCTGCTTTGGTACAGACTCTAGAGGGTTTTTTGGGGGGGAAAAAATCTTGAAGACTTGGTACCAACACCATCAGATTAAAACTAGGAAATAAATTCCATACTCTGATCATTTTTTCTTTTCAAAAGCCTGGTTATAAATCATCAAGACAGGTGACACAACGTTGAATGGTTGTGTATTTAACATTCAAATATTTATGCATTTTGGAGCCCTGAGTAGAAGCTGCAGCTGATTTCTTGGAGAAGCAGCATTCACAAGTTGGTCCTCTGAACAGTCCTGTCCCTGTACAGAGAGAAGAGTAGCAAAAATATATCCTGTATGACCCACATGAGACGCAACGGTTGGTAGGACTCATCACAAATCAACAACTTCATACAATGCCTTATGATTTCCTTGATTTCAATTTTAAAAGATCTTCATACTACAAAATTATGTGCAGATAAGAGAACTCCTATTAGTTGAGAAGGTCAGCTACTTGATGGAAGGACTTAAAAGGGCTTGCAGTGATTCTTTGCAGCAATTTAAACAAAACAAAAACAAAAACACCACACAGGAAAGAAACCCCAACCACAAACAAACAAAACCCACATACACACAAAAAAATCCAACCCAAAACAAAACAAAAACCCAAACCCATAATCAAATGAAAACCATACTGGCAGGCTTTTTGAATTCTCATTTTGAGACTCGAAGGCAAGATCTGGACAAAACAAGAAGTTTCCTCACATTTAAGAAGAACTTCAATTGATGATGAATTTCACATCTCTTCTCAAGCCCGAAAGGATTTTAGGAGTGCAGCTGCAGTTTAACTGTGGGATAGGATCTGCCCCCTCCCAGTTTAGGGTCTGAGGGGAGGGGAGGGAGGTGACAAACAGATAGGATTTCTTCTGAGAAGGGCTGCAGGTTTTCAAGTCAAGTAGTACAAATGTATTTCTGGAGGTGAAAAACATGGTATAACCCTTGTGCTCTGAGAACGATTCCTCCTTTATAAAGCACAGGTACAAACTGGGAGTGCACAAGCTTAACCTGCTGCCTGTTTGTCTTCGTACCTTTGGGAAGTGCATTTTGAGGACACGATTTCCTTTGCATAGAAAAATTAGAAAAAAGTACTATTAGCTTCAGTAATGTCTAACTCTCAGTAATCTCTTTTCACTCTTTCTTTTATTATTTAAACTAAAAAAGTTCAGAAGTCGATTCCGAGTTCTGAAGAGAGAGGGTCATATATGTCTGTCTGTGCCTTTCTCCAACACAGCTATTTATTATTATTTTTATTACTACAACTACCATTTTTATCTAATGGAACGTGATGGCAGGAAGGGTTTGCTCTTTTTTTCTACCAAACTCATACAAGTGAGAAGTATTATTCTATCTTCATCTTGCCTCTTCCATCTCCACACAAACTTTTCCTTTGGCATTAGTTTTATAGCACTCCATCTTTCCTTCTCCCACCTTCCCTGAAGGGATACAGTTCCTGAGGGTAGAAAACTACCAGCTTCTCAATAAATGGCAATGGTTTGCATCAATTACTTTTAACGTTTGGTCTGTGTGTCCACGTAAAACACACATACCCACAAAGAAAGTCATTCTGCCATTGTTTGTACGTTAGTAAGGTGAACTATTTTAAAAGAGAATTCCTAACAATGGTTACTTATGAATTATGACTGATTATTTATGTAGTCCACTTTGTTTAAATGGTGTCTACGTTCCTCAAGAGAACAATGCTGTATACAGCTGTTTTATTAATAATGTTACTGGCTCTTTGTTGCTATTTTTACATGTCCATCTTCCTGTTAGGCCACGTAAATAGAGACATCTATAATTAGTGAACACAGAGCATTGTTTCACAAATCTTAAGCTTTCTATTTCAATGTAACAGCTATTACTTCTTTGGGAATAACTTTTATTTCACCTTATAGCTAAGATACACAGTGATAAAGCCAGATAGGATGCAATGAAAAAATCACAGGGAGTATCTGCTAAGAGAGCCTATTGCTGCATTCTATATCCACTTAAACATACGGAAAATATTAACTACTCATTAAAAAAAATAAATATATATTTTTTTAGAATGAAAGTATCTTAATTTCCAGCTGAACACCACAGAAATCAGGTGTTATACAATACAGAATTTTTTCTCACTGAGAGACAAAATCCACTAGTGACCAAAAGCTGAAACAGTTCCCCTTGCCTGACAAACAGAACACGAGAAGATAAGTGTGCATCCAGATCTGTCGTTGTCTGCCTATTTAGAAGCTTATTGTACCTCTTGACTATTTCTATAGCAAGTCCCAAATATAAAAGTCCAACTCCAGGAACCATTATGCATGTTTTTAGGTAAAGATTAAGGATTTCACAAATACTGACCCACATGTTGTAGAAATACCTCAACGAAAAAGTGTTTTTCTTTCTCTGGCAAAATTTTTCCTTTCCTGAACACATTTTGCATTAACACCATAGAAGAACAACATGTCTATAAATATTTAACATTTGCATAGGCTTTTCTGGAGGCATCTATGTTCACAGACATCAGTCAGAAAGGACCATTTTGGCCATGTGGGCAATGGCATGAAGATTTCAACCTACTACATGCTTTTTGGAAAGAGATTGTGTCTTGGCAACAATAAGATTCATCTTGTCTCTAAATAAGCTGCCATAATGCCAACTACTCTCATTGCTGAAAAACCTCAGCCCCACTTCTCATCTGAATTTGTCTGAAGTCAGTTTCCAGGCATGGTCTTTTCCAAAACCTGTCACCGGTATATCAAGGATAACTTTGTACTAAGAGCCATACTTAAAACTGTTGACAAGACACAACCCAACAAGTGATAATCACAAATATTTACATTGCTCCTGATGACAAACTACATTCTGGTTGGAGGGGGTTTTCCCCTCCTTTTTTTTCTCTTTCTCTTCTTTCTTTTCATTGTAGTAGTAGAAAGAGTTTACTTTGAAGGAATCAGGAACAGGGGAAATCCACAATTAAGTTTGCAATAGTGTCCTATTTAAGAGTGGTCACCATGGCCCCACAATTAATGTTTGTAGACAAGTTTAGGGTACAAAAGCAATTTTAAGATGAAAGATTATATGCAAGTGAAAATATCAATGCCAAAGAAAAAAAATTAATTGGACAAACACATAAAAAGACACTACAGAACAGTTGGGCTTTCAGAGAAGTCTGCTACCATGCTCTATAACTTTATTTTTAAGGTTCTGAAGAAAAAGAGTTCACAAGCCTGAAAGACATCCCACAGCCTGTCTGCTCTCCATAATAAATATTCAAGTGGTGTGTGCAGCATAAGAGAACAAAGTAAAAAGCTCCATGGGATACCTGACACTTGAAATTCAAACTATTGAAGTCATAAATTAAGCATATGTTCCTATGTGTGAGGCGAGGTAAAATGTTCTCCAACTGCTTCAATGGGCCTTGTGTAAACAAAGAACAGAACAACCAGCTACAAATGTCAGCTTTGTAATAAAAGGGGAAAAAAAAAAAAAAGTCTCAAATCAAGAAAGAAACTCAGCACCTGAACCCATTGGCTTATTCAGATTTAAATAAGTGAGTAGAAATGATTTAATATCCCTCAAATGTCTGCTCCACTATGCCCTGCAAGGCTGACTGCGTGCAAAGATGCTTCTAAATTACTGCACTTTACTTCCCAGTGTGTCCAAGGTAAACAAATCACTGGTCTGGGGTAAACTGTGAACTGTAGTGAACAGCAAGGCATGGAGACCTTTTCAGATGTCTGTGTTTAAGAGCCACCAGACTGAAATCAGAACTTCTGTATTTGCATTCTGTAATACATAAACACAGGAAAGTCAAGAAACAAGCAGGAACAAGCCCTCCGTAGCTGCTGCTCTCACTGCATGCACTTACGCTTTTCTGGCCCCACAATGCAGCTAATAGATTAGGGGCTTTCATTTCTCTCTCTACATCTGATTTTCCAACACAGTTCACAGATGAGTGAACTGCTGCAAACTAGAGGGATTAGTATGGATTAGTGGATCTCCCATGCCTGAAAGAGAAAAGTATAGGGCAATTACATCTCACAGTGGGAAGGTATTCCCCATACATTCTCCTCCTAGCTCCTCTGCAGGCATAGCACTTCCCTCTGTGAGATGAGCATGTTGTTAGAAAGATGGTAAAACCCCCAAATACACCTAGCAGAGTGTACCCACAGTCCTAGAAGAGGTTGGAGTTTTGTCCTAAATTTCAGGTAAATCTCAGCATGGGATCAAAATGTCAATCCAAAGTACAAGCGCTGCGTGCTCTCCATCCCAACCAACCTCTCCCCATCCCCTGCACTACAGGAGCTGAATCAGCAGATCAGGACACTAGCTGTCTCAGAGCACAGTTTCATGCATAAGCATAGACTAAACTGGGAGAGGAAAAGGCTACTACACAATCAACCATTGGCAAAGCAGTACGGCGGATAACTAGAGGGCAGTCACCTTGCCAGCCTTCAGCCCTGCTTACCAGGCAGCAGTCTCTGCAGTGCTCAGATCACAGACCAGCATGGTTTAAGGGGATGGGAACCATGACTGGGTCAGCTGCTGGTTCAGTGGAGGCAGCAATGATCTGACAGGCAGCTGGCAGTACTAATAGCCAAAAATGCAGCAACTGACTTCGTTGAAGGCTATCTGCACCTGACCTGCAATTTATTGGCAACAAGGCACGCAGTACACACACCAAAGCTGTAAGGAGGAGAGCTCTAGGTAAGGACACAAAAGCCAAGGAGCTGAGGGGTTATAGTCTGAGGGTATGTTCTGTGATGGCAGCAGGCTCCTTTCCCACCAAAGTGGTTCTTCTGAAAAACCCAAGCTTCTTCCTGTAGTTCTGTTTATATTGTACCATTTCAAATATAGACAAGCAACTAAATTATATTTACTTAGCTAACTTCCACACCTTTTCCCCTTTCTCTTTCTTCGGATTTGGATCACAGATTTCTTCTGCCCAGTATTTTCTTCCCTAGAACGACAATAGGGCAGATACAACAAAGAGGTGCTACCAGTCTTTGTTCAAACAGTCTTTGTTGAGTATTTCAGCTATCTACCTCCTGCTCAGAAGTTCCTGTTTTCCCACTGAGGGAGGAAGGGAAAGCTGTAAGCCTGTATAGTGATATGGCAGCTTTTCATTTAAAAGTCTGTGTGCAGTCAGAACTACTTAGTACTTTTCCCTCAAAAAGCATGATATTACCAGTTTCAAATCAAAGAGAGAAAATTCAAATAAAAAAAAAGAAAATTCTTTAGAGAACTAAAAAATATAATCTGACTACAAAAGTAGTATTTTGCAGATACCCCATTCTTCAAGCTACCAGTTATTGCTATATCAAAATACTTAAATGCACACATATTGAGAACTTGGCCCACTATTGTGAGCCGTGCACAAACACAGAGGCATTTAATGTAATTTCCTACTGTCGACAATATTACAGATCTCTGCAAATAAAAGCAAGAAAGCAGAAAGGCATTAGACCACTGAAAGACATCAATGGCTGTGAGCTTTGCAAGTTCTCACAAAGGGAAAAGGAAGAACACAGCATGCATAGTGGTTTGCCTTTGATATGGGAGAAGGCATATGTCACTTGATGATCCAGTGATCAGGCAGGAACACACTCATTTGTTGGACTGAAGATTGACATTTGTGATGTTGAGCTGTTTTGACACCTAGCCTTTAATAGTATCATGAGGTTACCATGAAGAGGATGTAAGAAAATGACCAGTGTTTCACGACGAGGTAAGATATGCAATATGTAAAAATAGAGAGGTAAATTAGACATTTGGGTTATAAAAGGGCATGTCCAGTGAATGGGTCTGCACAGCTTCCACTTTTATCCTCTATCAGCTACCCTGTTCAAGTCAAAGAAATTGTTCACATGAAGCAGGTAAACAAAATAGTAGCACAACAGTGCTCTGTAGGAATTTTGGGGGGAATCTTGGTAACATGTGGGTTAACTGTGCCTTTCACTTTTTGCAAAGACAATTTTAGGACAGTAAGTCAACACAAAAAAATAAGGTTAAAAGTGTTAATTAGGCTCCTTCTAACCTCAATCTAATTTGACAGTAATTACTTCTCACAAGGGTATTGGAGAGGAAAGGTTTTAAGGGAGGTGATCTCTTTCATTAGACTAATCCATGAAGCTGGCAAAAGCAGCAAGTGGGGGAAGTTTCTGGGCATACACTTTTCTTCAGCACTGAATGGAACGAACAACAGAGCCACCCCTTTACTAAATGCTAACAAGCAGATAGGAAACAACAATCAGAAAGGAGCTGCTGATCTTTAAGAGCCGGATAAACAATACAGGAGTGTATAGCCTTGGCAGTAGGAAGGCTTTCATGTTCTTTTGAGTTTGTGTGTGGGTATGTTGGGATGACTGAAGTCAATGCGAAATGTGCAACAGGTTTTAATAGCATCAAAATCTGATTCTTTCTAACAATACTGTGTGGATACATTAGGTCTTAGTCAGATTTCATTCCCATCAACTCATCTGGACTTTATCTGCCCCTTTTCTCAGGGTCATCTTCTTGGTATGCATTGTCTGTGTAATCTTACAGAAACTGCAACTACCACAAGTTGAAATTATGTGTTCCCTTAAAATGCACTTCACTTTTTTTTTTTTAACCAACCTAAATTTAAGAGGCATTTTGAAATGAAGCTCAGTTTTTAAAGTGAAAATTACTTCAGAGATGGGTTGGTTTGGTTTTGGATTGGGTTTTTTTTTGTTTGATTGAGTTTTTTTAAGGCTAGCATTCCACTGTTCAGCTTAATAAGAAAGTGACAATTAGACGTAACCAAGCTTAAAGAATTCCATTTCATTTATTGCTGTGTACTCTGTTTAATTTTAACTTGACTTGGTAAAACACTTTCTAAGAGACTCAGTCTCACCTTTAGCACATTACCTCGATTTGCTTGCTTCAGGCAAACATTTCCTAGATAGTCCTCTGTTACTGCATAAAGAGAATGTCATGCTCTTTGTACAAGAGTCTGGTCATGTTTCATGATTGCCAAAGTCTAGAAAGAAATCCCAAGTTTGAACAAAATGTTTGGAAAGCTTCTTCTCTTGGCTAAAACTCCTACCCTTTTTTTGCTGAGAAGATAAACAGGAAAAACTCCTGTAATATACTGAATAGAACAATGAAGATGTAATTAGTAACATAAAAAGTTGCTGAATATTATTCCACTCTTGCTAAGTCTCATAATTCAATTATAATTCTACAGGCCTAAGTCACATCTTCAAAACTAGTTTTATACATCTTCAGGTGGAGCTCCTAATTCAAACAGAAAACACAGCACAAGAGAGCCCATCTCTTCCAGGAGGTTATTATCTTACTCTTGCACTCTGCCTTTTAAAGTTGAGTCTTATTAATAAAGAATCTACTTTAAACAATAAAATAAGGATTGTTGTTTTCCAAAACTAAATATAGTAGTGTCCTGGTTTGAGTGAAAACAGACCTAATTCTGTTTAGTAATTTTACTTTTCAGCTCAGTTCTTCTAATTAACTG
>WTSP01016277.1:36183-64886 GCA_025331215.1 Actenoides lindsayi | reverse complement strand
TCCCTTCCCTTCCCTTCCCTTCCCTTCCCTTCCCTTCCCTTCCCTTCCCTTCCCTTCCCTTCCCTTCCCTTTCCCATCAACAAAACCAGAAACATAGTTTTGAAGAAAGTAGACAAGCATATCCATGTGCTAAAATCCTATCATCCCTTGAAACTGAGAGGTAGTCAGGTCTCCTTGACCTCTTTCTGTCTTTCATCTACTTTTCATTGCCCCTCATAATTTTTCTCACTTGTTTGGCTTTATTTTTGTCTCACATATTTCTAAATGGATCATTCCCAATAATGGAAAAAAACCAAACCAAAACCTATTGAGATAAATCCAGACACTATACAGCAGTATATATAAGTAGTAATGTATGGCCCACAAAGAACATTGGATCCACAAACAATGACAAAAAACAGTATGCCTATTTGTGGAGACACCCAAAACTCAACCAGACATGATCCTGGGCAACCTGCTCTATCTGAGCCTGTCTGAGTAGTGAGGTTGGACTAGATAATCTCAACAGATTCCTTCCATTCTCAACAATTCTGTGATTAATAATTAGCCTGCTTTAATTTTTTTTTCAGCATCATACATATTCATGATTGAACTTACTGTATGTGTGAGAAATAGCATTCTTACAATTCATAACTGATAAAGCAAATTTCCTAGCACATCTGCTAACTAAAGCATAATTAACTGACTCAACTAAACTAGTTCAAAAGGGCAAAAATAAACACTTCTGACAACATTAGTGTTAAAAGATTTAATTACTTTCAGATGAGTAAGGACCCCTGGTTGTACTGTACAGTTCCTCAAAACACTACTGAAAGCAACAGTAGAACATGACAGGGAGTTGTGTATGGAAATGACACAACACTACCTCTCCCTGGATAATGTAACTCTGTTAATGATCTACTGAGAACTATCAAATGTAGGGGAGATAGGAATTTTAATTCAGAATCTTCTTAGCTGCTTCCAGTACTTGGATCTTAATGGGTGGTGTGTCCGCTCCAGAGGGAGAGAATGAGGCTGTTTGTGCCCTGCTTAACTAAGGCAGAGCATTACATTTTGATGTCTTGTTTTACATATAAGCAGATTATACTAGCTAAGATTTTTCCATCGGATGACCTTTGATCTTATAATTCAGGTACTAAAATGTGTCAACAATTAAGATTAAAATGGGGTTGGACTAGATGATCTTTGGAAGTCCCTTCCAACCTCTATCATTCTGTGATTCTGCGATTGTGTGATTCTGTGATTCTGTGATTTGTAGGGTTTTCAGAAATAATCTATGATAAATTAGGAAAGAAACCTGCTAAAATAAAAGTCTCATTGACTGTTCTGCTACAGTCTTTTATACTGAATACAAATAACAAACTCATACCAGTTTCCTTCTGCACAAAAAATCTAATGGCACTGCAGTGAAGTAATGGCACTTTAAAGCCTGTTTGATGGGTTCAAAGTCAGTCATTAACATTACAGAACATGTCTCTCTGTTTGCTAAAGCAAAATTGATGCTTTACAAAAGTTGCAGTGTTAAAATTAATATAATTGTTGACTGATAAACAAAAATGCTTTCCAAAGCTTAATAGACCTTTTTGTGAGAAAACCTTTCTTGTTTGTTAAAACTTTCTTTTTTAAGGTTGCCTCTTAGGCAGAATAAACTGCAAGTTGAAAAATATATCTGATATATACTGGAGGAAGAATCAGCCTTATCTCTCTGCTCATTTCTTCTAGCAGAATGTATTTCCCCACTCTGACAAATGTGCTTTTTTTTCTTTTTTTTCCTTAGGTGTCTGCTCTTCCCAAATATTAAAGACCCTTAAAAAGTTCTTTTTTTTTTTTCCCTGGGGAAGGTGTCACCAACATCCAATAGTGTGTCTCTTTAAAACATTACTCAAAATAACAGTAGTTCCCAGAGGCAGGTTTTTGGAGACCCTATATACCTAGTGAGTGGAATGATTAGATTATCATCAAAGAGCAGAATTATATTTAATCACAAAGAAATAAAGGAATCCACAATTATTCCTCTTTTCTGAAAAGTAGACACAGGTCTCTTAACAAACAGCTTATGGAAATGCATCTCATCCAATCCACTTATCTACAATGCAGGTGTCCTATCCCAGCTCAATCGTGGCTCCTTTAGAAGTCTTGGAAGGAAAGCAGCTCTATCAGGGTAAAATTAATCTGACCTGTTTTATATATCAGATTAAGATCCCTGGAAAGGGTCTATGCCTCCACACGGATAGTACAGAACTCACAACTGGATTTCCAGGGAAGATACACTTATTCTGAAACTGGCATATAAACATGTGAGATCAGTGTAGAAGAATAGCATGTTTGTTCCTGTGACTGTGGAGTTTTAAAAGGTTCTGTGAATACTGCTGGACAAAGAAAACAATATAGGTTAGTAAAAATCTATATATTTTTCAATATTAAGTCAGATTCTGAATTAACATGTAGCATTTTGTATTGTCTTTTTATTATTTTGGAATTGTATGATAGATTTCTAATGCAATAGATAAAAATATCTTATTAAAGATCATAAAGATAATACTGCTTTAAGTAATTAAGCATAATAGGGTAAAGTTAATATTACTCACATCAGTGACTAATTTCTCTGTATGACATAATTTTATACCTGTAAACCAGACCACTTTTCTACTATCTTAATTTTCTTTTTTTTTTTCTATAACTAAAAAGTCTAATTAATTAAACACTGTATAAAAATATGTCATTACAAATTGTAGGATACTCTGAGCCCTGAAATCTGTGAATGTTTACTCAGGTTGTATTAGTTTGGAAGTAGGAACTGGAAGTGTCTTAATCCAGATCCCCCAAAAATATATAAATCTGCAAAATAGTATTAAGAGTTGATTTTATCAAATCATATTCTTTCACAAAAGCATCTGTGACAGACAAGAGAAAAAGATAAACTGGAAATCTCTATTTTAGAGATTTAAAACAATTAAAATATTATCTTTTACAAGAATCCCAGATTTTTCAAGCATAGTTGAGAATCTGGAAATGGATGTACTGTTGTATTACATATCTGGCAGAGAAAAATCAGGATTTAAGCACACTGACACTGGATCTTTTTAAAGAATAACACTTTTGAATGTGTTGAAGGTTTTTTGGATGAGGAGGAAGGAAATCTGAAAGACCTTCAATAAAACAAACAAACAAATCTTTATAAGTGAAACAGATACAGTTTATGGGCATTAACTTAGGTACTGAAGGTTGTTTTAGTAACACTGGTTGCTGTCTGGAAATGGGTGAATGCATGCAAAATTCTGGGTGTCTCCTGGGGAGACTAGAGGAAAAATGTGTAGACAAACAGGAGTATGACTGCTGTAACAGGCTAGGACAGGAATAAGATGCTGGAAATTTGCAAAATTCTGTCTGAATACATTTAGTAACAACCATAATAGTTGCATCATTAGAATAGAATAAACTATTCCAATTAGAAAAGATGTACGATGATTATCTGATGCGACTTCCTGAACACTTCAGGGTTCACCAAAAGTTAAGGCATGTTATTAAGGTCATTGTGCAAATGCCTCTTAAACACTGACAGGATTGGGGCATCAGCCACCTCTCTAGGAAGCCTGTCCCAGTATGTGACCACCATTTTGGTAAAGAAATGCTTCCTAATGTCCAGTCTAAACCTACTCTGGCACAGCTTTGAACCATTCCCACCCTGTCACTGGATACTAGGGAGAAGATATCAGTACCTCCTTCTTCACTTCCCCTCCTCAGGAAGCTGTAGAGAGCAATGAGACCAACCCTCATACTTCTTTTCTCCAAACTAGACAAACACGGAGTCCTTAGCCATTCCTCACAGGACATTCCCTCCAGACCCTTCACCAACTTTGTTGTCCTCCTCTGGATGGAAGTTCAAGGATATTAGTGAGATAAAGTTTGCAGATAGAGGTCTTATCTTTACACAACCGGTTGTTAGAAGTGAAATATCAGTTGAGTTTTCAGTCACATGAACCCTTTTTTGCATCTGAACTAGAAGCAAGAAACTTCAATCATAAATTCAAGATGGGAACAATTGGTTATGGTTTATTTGTATGTTTATTGGCTGTACTGCCTTCAAGGAAAAATGAGCTGTTGGCTATAGGTTGTTCCCAAGAAAAGTTGATAAAGTAGTTGCTTCCTAGGAAAAAGGATGAGACAAGTTGTTTACAGCTTGTGCAACATAGAGGTTACTGTCAAAGGATCTCCACCACAGCCCCAGTAAATAACCCCCCTATAGAAACTTCAGCATTCACGGATCTTGCACCTGCATGTTCTAGGATGTAACACATTTCATCCTGAGAACTAGTGTCCTCATTGTAGCATCATAGCATAAGCCAAGAAACAACTGCACAGCAGGATAAATTCACACAATCAATAAAGGGCAGAAACACCCTACTGACAATAAGGGAACGCTTCTTACAAAACAAGAAGTCTCTCTCTCATGATCCTCAATGAAGACTTAAAAAACACTCTGAAATGAAGAGTCTGGAAAATTCCTAATTCTATTTTATACTAAAAAACAATGGGCTAAGTGGAAATATTGATCTTTTCATACATTATAATCTCCTTCACTAACCACAGAAAATTACTCTCTTCCTGTTTCTCATGAGAATTATCCTGTCATAGAATCGCAGAATCACTTCAGTTGGAAAAGACCTTTAAGATCATCAAGTCTAACTATTAACCCCACTATTCAAAGTCCACCACTAACCCATATCCTCAAGCACCACATCTGTATGGCTTTTAAACACATCCAGGGGTGGTGACTCAACCACCTCTCTGGGCAACCTGTTCCAATGCCTGACAAACCTTTTAGTGAAAAAACTTTTGCTAACATCCAGTTTAAACCTCCCCTTGTGCAGCTTGAGACCACTCCCTCTCGTTCTATCACTAGTTACTTGTAAGAAATGACCAGCACCTACCTCTCTACAGCCTCCTCTAAGGTAGTTGTCGAAAGCGGTAAGGTCTCCCCTCAGCCTCCTTTTCTTCAGACTAAACAATCCCAGCTCCCTCAGTCGTTCCTCATAAGACTTATTCTCAAGACTCCTCACGAGATGAGTTGCTCTTTATGTTGTCTGCGTTGACCATATGATCTCTATAATCCTACTAATGCCCGCTCAGATCAATGCTGATTTCAGAGATAGCCTAATCAATTCATAAGTAAAATGAGCATTCTTTCTTAACCTTAGCTTTTCTTAGCTTTCAATTTTGGTGCTTGGAAGAGAGACATGGGTGACCTGTAGCTTGTCTAAATTTTCAATGTGTATGATCACTGTGATGCCATATGTTATTTCCATTTAAAAGGCTCAGTGCATACATAAGAGAGAAAACTCCAAGGCAAGTCCTGACAGTTCACATTCTCAGTAAATCATGATATTTAAGTTACAGGATACAGCAACATAGGTAAAGTATGATGTCTAATCAACAGATAGAAACACCTCTGAGACTTATTTTAACTAGAAAAAAATCAATTTTCCCATCACTGCATTAGGAATGCAAGACATTTTTGAAGAGTGCGTATCTGAAATCTACTTCCCTTAAAATGTTATACTTTTCATGAATCTTCATGCTCTCTGTGCCTTTTTTACATTGTGATTCCTCTTAGCTCATGCTATTTAAATGGGAAGAGATGGACTGAGTTTGAACGGGGCTCAGGAACTTCATCCTCATTCCAATGCACAATCGTCAAGAGTTAAATCTTCTTGAAAATATAATTCAGTAGGATGCAGTAGTTTAAATGGGTTCACCTTTTCTGGAACTGTATCACCATGGAAACAGGAAAAGATCATGGTCTTTGCACAATCCTTGCCTCTTTGTCCTCCCATATTGAACTCCACAGGGGTAACTTTCACAGTTATCTTTCTTTCACAATATTTTATAGGGTCATTCTATAAAAAGGAGCAATTAACTCACCACAAAGACGTCCAAGATTTTCCAAAAGTATTATACTTTAGTGTCCATGGCTTGTTTTTTATACATATAATATTACATTTTGACTCTTTTTAGAGGAAAATATCAGAGGTTGGGGTTTCTATTTCTCAACACAGAACACACACACAAAAAAAACAACGCACCCAAAACAAATTCCTGTTTTTGTTTCACAAAGTAGGAAAATTTTTCCTGGAATTTTCTTTATCATGGTTATATGTGAATTGATTATCAGTGTGTGTAAGTTAGAATAGCTCTTTCTAGACAGTGCTGTTTCACCTACTTTAATTGCATGCCTAATTTTTTTACAGTGAATAGCGAAGGCCTCATTTGTCTTTCTTTGAAAGGATGCCTCACTTGGGCAGAACTTTTTTCCCAAAGTTAGAAACAAAATAATAGAAATCACCTTTCTTATCTGTGTAATAAAACCTTGCTACAATATATAAATAGGCAAATTAATTCTTTAATTTATTTTAGGTGTTTTCTGCAATTTTTCAAACCTTATTTTTTTATTTCCACTTTCAATCTTTTTCTCAACTTATTTCAAGAATTCTTCAAATTCTCCATCTTCCTAGTTATTTTTTCTCTCAATGTCTCTTTCTCTCCCAGCCTCTTACCATTCAAGTGCTGTCAAACCCACAGTTTCTTTACTGAGTAAGGATTTGTTCTGGGTGGTTTTTTTTGTTTTGTCTTTATGTTTGTTTTATACTACAGCATCTACTACAAGTTAAGAACTATACCAAACTTACTTTGATAGAAAATACCTTTGATCCCAGCAGAGCAATGGAACTCTCTCCCTGACTTTCAAATAACCATAAATGAAACAAGCTAGAAAAATTAAACCACAAGTTGATTAAGGCAGAGTGCAGATATCTAGGACTTTCTGTTTCAGTTCCTTAATTTCAGTTGCCTCATCAACATTTAGATTTATTTCCATTAGGTAGTGATTTTTCCCCTCCATTGACAGTCTCCTAGCCTTGAACACAGTTAGTTGTGGCTCAATAGATGTTTTTAAGGACTACTTCAGATTGTTTCAGCACGTACATGTCCTGCTCTGTCTCTGTCACATTTTTCCTGATACCTTGTGAAAGCAAAAGGAAGATCAGTAAAACTACTGCGTACAGAAGGCCCTAAAGAGCAATGGATTCAATATCATTGCTGTTGTGTAATTGATATTAAGAACAATTCACTGTGAATAATATGAAAATAAATGTCTCCTTCCAAGTTCTGTCTTGGAGGGTATTTTATTAGATGTTACACTATTAAGAATGAGCAGGACATATTTTATTGCCCAATAATTAAATTAACAAGATTTATTTCTGCCCCCAAGAAGGGGTGGGTTTGGCAGCCAATGTCACACATAAATGGACATAATAAACAGGTGTAGCTGCCTCAATTCTTTCTTTGTTTCAGATGGGTTTTTAATAGCTGTTCAGGTTGCTAAATGATAAGCAATATTTTATGCCATGGGACATAGCTCAGGAAAAGAATAATAATACAGAAGACCCTAAAGATGGCTATTTGGACTGGCAGTTCTTTGTTGAAAAAGTCATTAAGAGATGAGCTGTATTTCATACTTTAATAGAAATGTGTGAGAGATATGACAATGGGCAGTTAGTGTTTGTAAATGGGATTTTGCACGCTCTCGTTTCTTCCAAGAATCCATCCAGCTTGTACAGAAAATGTTCTCAGCAAATAAAAGCCAAGCTAACAGTTTCTCACAGATGCTGCTGATGTTAATTAAATTGGCCCTTGTATTGGCCTCTGCAAACTTACCCTTTTATACTCCTGTAAACAAATCTCAGATTTATTCTCTGATATATTACTGTCAGGTAAATCCAGAGCATCTTCAATGGTCTCCAAGGGTCAGAGCCTCTACTCACTGAAAGTCCAGCGTAAATACACTTAATTGAAAATAAACCTGATATCAAAATTTATATTAGTAGTAGAAGTGATATGAAGGAAGTCCCTTCAGCCATGACCTTAATATATAGCTTTTTTTACTATTAAAATGTCACTATGTCACTTTAAACATGCCAAAGAGGTCACAGAAAATCTATTATACAATTTCAGTACAGAAGGGAGGAGAAAAACCTGAATATTTCATTTTTGCAGAAGAATGCAAATATTCAAAAGGTAATGTGAGAAGGATCCTGTAGTTAAAAACCTCAGTGTTAATAGAAGTGACTGTTGGTGGTCCAGGTCACGTTTTTATATCTCCTTCCACCATACTCTAGTATTCTTTGTAGTGGAAGACCTAGCGAATGCAACGATCTGTGGAATGTACTTTTACTGGAATATTACTTAAAATACAGTAAAGAATGTCTTAAGAGAAAAAAAAAATAGAAAAAGGCCTGCAGTGAGGACAAATATTCTCCTTATTCTATGTTTAGCTTTTCTGATGTTTCAGGTACAATTTTATACAAATATCTTGAAGCCACTACAAAAAAGATGTGTCTTGTTTTAATTTTACTTGGGCAAAAACACTCTTGGAGGCATGGAGTCTATCATGAAGCAGGGCTGGATATGAGGGACCATGACATAAATGAAATATTCTTCTAGAGGAATAATGTGAGCCATATCATGTGCACTTTAAAGTGTATCATTGAACCAAATCAATTCAGTGAGATTTGTGCCAATTTGGTAACACGGTGTAACCAGCAAACACTGACTGATGAAAACCAGGCAGCTTTGTACTTGGAAAGACTGAATAGAGTTCCTCTACTTTGTTTCTTTAGTAATGTCCTTTTATATATTTTCACTGCCAGTATTACCTTTCTTGGGGGACAATCTGGAGCCTTTACCATGAAAGATTTGACCTTTCTTGTGACAAGGTAACAGTATAAATTGTAAGTCTGCTCAATTATATCATTCCACATAATACCTATATACAATACATTGTATATATATAGTATTATTATTTTTATATTTTGATATCAATATATGATTTTATTTATTGTATATAAAACAAAAGGAAGTAATCATAGGCCTACATGTGGAAGAAAAAAGCAGTGAACTATATGTTTCAGTTATCTCTGTATGCTACTTTTGATTACCCTTAAATGCATCCCTGGAGTATTCTCACAACAGTGGAAACAAGATAATGTTGTTACCATTTTCACTATCAATATGTTTGAGTTGCACTGCACATACTAGCAGAAAAGGTTTCTGAATGTGCATAATGGATTTTGATCTTGATTATCCTTCAATGTAAAACGATAATATTGTCCACCTATGATTTAATTGCATAATTACATCTCACCTCATGTGTCTGGGTTTCAGTGCCCAAAAGTAAGTTTTCTATGGTGATTTTGTTGACTGTGCGGTTGGTATGTGAAATAGGACATTTTTCACCTCCCTTCATTAAAACTGAGAGCTGTAATTAATTCACTGTGTTCATAGATGAAAATCCAGTACTGTATCAACCGAGCTGTTGATCTATTTGCATAATTATCAACACATCTACGTGATACTGATTCCTATTATTATAGCAATTGGAAACCACTTTTAGAGATCTGTGCTCCTTGCACTGGGAATTGTACCCAGCTGTAAGGAAAAAAAGAGTTCCTAGTGGCATGAGGAAACCTTTAGTGGCATTAGGAAAAGTATGTAGCTACAGCAAAAAGAAAAATGGGAAGCAAATTTAACAGGAAGATTATTGTAATTTATTGATACAACCTGCCATCAGTACACCATAGACCCCCAGCCAATGTCCAGGAGTTATTGAATAACAATTTGTCATTGGTGGTTGGAGAGTCACTTTTAAATCGGAGATTCTTCTTCCAGATGACTCTTCTGAAGTCACTTGAATATAGAACTGTAGCTGTTTTCTCCTCTTCTGATGAATCTCACCCTTTTTGTCTGCTGATAATTTTTAATAGCATTATAACTCATGTGTACTGTTGGAAACACTGAAGGGCTGCTAATAACAAAGTATGGGGGTGTTTACATTGCAGTTAAAGACAGAACCTTCGGACAGGTAGGCATCCCTCAACACCTTAAAAAGCTAATTAGAGACTTGTGGATTGGGTTGCCTGAAAATACACGAGTGATGAGGGATCACAATTTCAAAAGGTCACGAGAAACACTGAGCAAAATTAAAATATTCCCATGCTTTTTTTACCCTTTTGTAGACACAATCCAAGATATAAGATGTCCCAAGTAAATTAATTGTTTGTTATACTGGTTAAGTATCAACTTGGAATTTAAGATATATATGTTACATATTCTATATTTCCCTTATTTTGGAGTTTGAAATAGTGTAGTGATCGAGAGGGAAAAAATACTTTGCAGATACCTTTAAAAAACAGGCTAAGCTGAGAGGTGGTTTACGTTTAAAATTTATCATTTCATGCTATACAAGTCAATAAAAATAAGGAATAAAGAAAAAGACGAAATGAAGTGTTTCGGGAAAAAAAAAAAAAAAAAAAAAAAAGAAAAAGACTTTTAAAAAGAATGCTTGTGTATCTGTCCTGGAATGAGATGAAAGAATGGACTGCATATGAAAACTACAAGTCATTTGCTGTAGATACTAGAAGGAACAGTTCCTTTGTCTGAGGATGCAGGATCAGAACAGTGACAGTAAAGGTGCTTTAAAAATCAAATCTCAGGCAGAAAGTATTTTTGGATAGTTGAACCCAGTGTGCAAGAATGTTAAGAGACAGAGGATGAGGAGTGCTACCCATTCCTAGGGCATTTTTATGTACATTTATGTACACTTATGTACATTTACACTTTTCCTGCTCTGTTTCATTGTACGAGAACTTGATCCATCAGAAAGCCTGGAGATGAGACCATGAAAGCTGAAAAAGACAATTAAAAAACGTATATTACACTTAAACAGAAGGAAAAAACATTAATTTTCTGTTCCATTCTCTTCCTTACCTCCTCATGACCCAGTATAAGATCTTTAACATACCAAGGTTAACTACTAAACTTCCAGTCTCACTAACCCCTTTGAATTTACCTAATGCTTAATTAATTAGCTTCAGAGACATTAATCGCAGAAATGAAAATGAGCTTATAAATCATTTTTTGAAGGTTCAAACTTCTTTGTGAAAACAGTTTTGTGAGCTTTCTTTAGCCCGTACACACATAAAAAAATGTAATTAGCCTGTATCAAGGAAAAATACAGTATACAAATGCAGGCGAATGAAATATTTAGATATCAGCTATTTGTGCTCACAAAATGGAGGGTGTGATGGGACTTTTGGCCCCAGCAGCTTCTGTAAATGGTTTGGAAGTGGTAATCTACAATATAACAAACCTATAAATCGCCCCACAGATTGTTATCTCAGCTTTGAGGAATTAATTCACTTAGAAAATCCCTTTTTCTTAACCTGATGCTTAGTTAACCTAGGGTCCTGCTGACAAAGTGAAATGGCACCATGACAGCAAGTATACAAGAAGCTTGACATGTCGGAGGCAAAAGGATTCTCTATAAGTACCTAGTATTTTATGTGAAAAAACCTCAACTTTTCAGAACTGTGCAAAAGATGCATGGAAAGCAGGCTGTGGTTTAAAACATCTGACAGCCACATTTGTCTCCTACAAACATATTCTGTTACATATGTGTGGCCACCCATATATAGATCAATGTCTTAATGAGTTTCTATAATAAAAAAAGTGGGATTTTTTTTTCAGTTAACATGTCATGAGCATTTCTTGGAGATAATCCAAGAAATGACAAAGCAAAAATTAGATTAGGTCATATAATCATTGATTATTTCCAGCTCTACTTATTCTGTCTCATTTACAAGTGGATTAGAAACCCATGGTAAATTACAACTTGTGCATTGTGTGGATTTGATCATATATATAGCTACACTTTCCAAGAGACATATCTCTGCAGATACAAACTTGAACCACAAATTGCTGTAAAATAATGCACAGAATATATGTGTATGGGGAAAAGAGAAATGTTGCTCTGGGATATTTTTGCAACCAAATGTTGATATTTCTACGAAAAAAAAATATTGCAGAATTCCTGGAGGCAACTTTTCATGTAAGTATTTAAAAAGGAAGAAAAAAATTAATGTAATTTTATACGTTCAGAATCATTCAGTGATTTCAACTGGAATTGACCTTAGAGTTGGTGGAGTCCAGGCTCCCATAACAAGCAAGGCTAACCACAAAATCAGATCAGGCTGCTCAACATCTTTTTCAGACGTGTTCTGAATATCTACAACCTTGGAAATTTCACAGCTTTTCTTGTGCCCTTTTCTAGTGCTTGACTACTCTCATGATGAAGTTTTCCTCATATTTACCTGGAATTTCCTGTGTTCCAGCCTGTGTCTTATCCTATCACTTTGCACATGCAAGAGTGTTTCTATAAACATCCATTTGCTAGCTGAAGATGAGAATAAAATCTCCTTTTAAAGTCACAGAATCAGAGAATAATTTAGGTTGGAAGGGACTTCTGCAAGGTTTCTAGTCCAACCATCTGTTCAAAGCAGATCTACTTAGATCAGGTTGCCCAGGATTGTCTGCAGTCAAGTCTTGATCACATGCAACGGTAGAGATTGCACAGCCTTTCTAGAAAGCCTGCTCCAGTATTTGATCAGCCTTCAATTAAAAATTAAAAATAATAAAATATCTTTGTATTTATCACAGTTGCATTTGCCACTGTTGAACTGCAGTTCCTGTCAGCCCACTTCACCAACTTGCTGAGATTTCTCTGATCACGTTCAGTTACCTGATTTACACACTAACATGCTTCAAGATTTTAAAGTAGCATCTAGTTCTCTCTTTCACATTTAAAGATAAACACTGTTAGTATCCGAATCCAGGCAATGTGAGACTCTCATCTAAAACTGAAAAGCACACCTTGACTGCATGAAATTGAATTGTTCAGTCAAACCAGAATTTCTCCATAGATTGTTAGTCTGACATGTTTAAATCCACCAAAAAAAGTGAAATGGAATAGTTTGTTTTACTTTCTGTTGGCTTTTAATTTAATTAGTTTCCACTTATGGCTAATTCAATTTACAATGTTTAACAATAAAAAATAAACAAAAAAGATGAGCAATCTCTAATTTAATTACATGAGAATCCTGATATAATGATACAAATATCTAATAAATATTAACACAAATATTTAGCATACATGTGTTTTAGACTTCTGCCTACTCATGTGCATGTACTATATGAAGTATCCATAGAGTAAAAACGAGGCCCTCGATATCAGGAAAGGCATTTTTATAAAGGTAATAATGTATTTATCACCATGTCATGTAGTGCAATTGATAGTAGCATTCAAAATTAATGGACTTTGTAGTGCAGTGGATTAATGCACTCTGTGTACATTGAATAAATCTTCCTGTCTGGAATTTTATATGGAATCCAGAACTAGACTGAATGTGAATGGCAGAAGAAGACTTCTCAGTCTCTGGGCTGTACTGAAAATTGTGCAGTATTTTATAGCCTGACATTATTCATAAATAAAATTTATTAGCAGTACAGGTTTCTCTAGAATTCAGCAGTGTGTCCTAAGAAAATACAAATACATGGCTTATAGAGTATGATGTTTTTCTCATTAGTCTCAGCGAATGAGTTCTTTGTGTGTTTTATGAAATGTGATCCTAAATGGTTAAACTGCTGTAGTTTTGAAGGGAATGTGCTTTAAAATGTCAGTTATATTGTTTCTTTTTGTGCTACAGTCAGTTATCCCTTGCTGTAAAAATAAAACCAAACAACAGATTGAAGACTGAAAATGTATGAGTGAAATTCTACTCTCAGGAAACCATGTAAATATTCATAATAAATACTTTTAAAATAATACCATTTTGAATTTATATAGTTATAAGAAAAATCAAAATCCAGTATCATATTTCAATTACTGCTATGGAAAACATGCAACTCTCACAGAAGAAAGAATTCCTGTAAGTAATGTAGGACTTTTTTCCTCTAGAATTATTTTACAATATTAATAAATTTTGATAACTTTAAAGACATCTAAAAATCAGTGATTTTAAGATTTTTTTATTGTTTTTCAGATTGTTTTTAGAAAAGGATGAAACTTGCTTCAAACTGTATGGAGTGCATATCCATTTTCAATGGTCTCATTACTGAATATATTTAGGTAGTTTTATAGAGAGGCAATAGTCTTCTTCATTACTGCTAAAACCAGTATCCATTATAATGAGCTATTTTAGCTTCCCACCCCAGTCCTGGAAATGACCTCCTCTTCAATACCCTGAAGCAAAGCCAGCTGTACTTGCTTTCTTTGCCAGATAGGATTTTCCTTACAGAAAGAGAATTCCCAGGAGTTTTACTAGCTCAGCATTAAGATAACAGGTCAATGTAAAGGATCTACACTGAGAGCCAAAGATTTAGACTAACATAGATCATATCCTATCACATTACACTAGAGTCAATCTTACTTGCTGTCTTATCAACAGTTCTCTGATTTTCTTTAAATTCATTTATGTATTTATTTATTTTAAATTAGACATGATTTTTATATTAGTGGCTGAAGATTTCAGAATGGTCTTTCAGAATTAAGTTGCAGTAGAAATAATCTTTTTACATGTTGGAAAGAAATAAATCACTGTACTGCAGCTTCTAGGTATTGTTCTACCAAAACTTTTATGTGAAATTTTTATAAAATTGTGCTGATAACCTCCTCCTGCTGTGACAGGTTTTCTGCCAGGATGTTGTGTTTCACTATCTACCTCTCTGTTCTCTCCTATGTAATTAGAATCAAAGAATCATGGATTAATTAAAGTTGGATATTTATGCATGCTGATCTTCTGTTACAGCTGCTCAAGTCCCCGCACATCGGAAAGGGCTGCGCTTGCACTTTGAGGAGGTTGCCTGTGAAAATAGAATCATAGAATAATTTGGGTTGGAAGGGACATTTAAAGGCCATCTAGCCCAACCTTTCTTCTACTAAGCAGAAACCTTTCTAACTAGATCAGGATGCTCAGAGGCCCATCCAACCTGTCCTTGAATACTTCCAGGGATGGGGCATCTACCACCTCTCTGGGCAACCTGGGCCAGGGTTTCTCCATCCTCTTTGTAAAACATTTCTTCCTTTTCTCTAATCTGAATCACCCCTCTTTTAGTTTAAAACCATTACCCCTATCCCAACAGGCCCCCTTTCTTATAAACCTCCTTTAAGTACTGAAAGCTGCAATAAGGTCTCCCCAGAGCCTTCTCTTCTCCAGGCTGACCAACCCCAACTTTCAGCCTGTCCTCATAGCAGAGGTGTTCCAGCCCTCTAATCATTCTTGTGGTCCTTCTCTGGACCCTCTCTAACAGGTCTGTATCTTTCCTGTGTTGAGGACTTCAGAGCTGGACACAGTACTCCAGGTGAGGTCTTACCAGAGTGGAGGGTGAGAATCACCTCCGTTGACCTGCCTGGCACACTTCTTTGGATGTAGCCCAGAGTACAGTTGGCCTTCTGGGCTACAAATGCTCATTGCCAGCTCATGTCCAGCTTTTCATCCACTAGAACCTCCAAGTCCTTCTTGATAAGAAGAAGAATCACCTTGCTTGACCTACTGGATACATTTCTTGTGGTGCAGTCCAGGATACAATTGGCTTTCTGGGCTGTAAGCAAACATTGTCAGGTCATATCTAGCTTTTTATCTATCAGTACCCCCAAGTCCTTCTCGATAGCGATGCTTTTAATCCTTTCATCCCTCAGCCTGTATTGATACAAGAGGTTGCCCCAACCCATGTGCAGTATCTTGCACTTGGCCTTGTTGAACCTCATGAGATCAGCCAGGATTCTTGGGCCATTTTGTCCCTCAGGGCAGTTTCCCATGGGATCCTGACTAACAGTTCTCTAAAAAACTGTAGTTTGATCTTCTGAAGTCCCGAATGTCTTTATATTGCTACTTACCTTCTTCAGTTCTCTCAGGGTTTCGACTGGTATGACCTCGAGGTCACTGTAGCCAACTATCACATCCTTGAATATTATTACTTTCATTACATTACACCCCTGAATTGTTACTAACTTTATGAATACCAGACCCAGATCTCATTTCTTTCCCACGTTGCAGGCAACTGTGTGCAGTAAGAGCTACTCCATTCAACCCACCAGCAGCTGTGTCAAAACAATTTGGAAATGTCTGGTATTGCTTGTGCCCTGCTGCGTAACTCTCCTACTAAATATGGTTGAAGACTTCCATGAGAACCTGGACAAGGGATCAGAAGACTTCAAAGAGGCTTCATTCATTGTTTCTTTTTGATCAGGCTATCTCTAGTAGATGTGTGACATGACGTCCCTTTCCCTTGTGATATCCCCTCTGATCCTGACCTGTAAGGTCTCAACAGGCCTTACGGACTGTTTTCTTATATAACTCTGTATGTAGAATCCTTGTGCATGCTGTCCATCCATTTGTGTTCCACATGGGAATTCACCTCTGTATGGGATGGTGCATCCACTTGCCACCACACTCGATCACCACACTCTGGTTTTACAAGCTATCCTGCCAATGACTGCATAGCTGTGCACTAACTTTCAGAAATAAAACCCTGTCTGATTTCCCCTGCATGTGCTGACATGCTCTTGACATGGGCCCGTGATTTCTTACAGACCATTTCACAGAATTCCACAGAATCACAGAATCGTAGGAGTTGAAAGGGACCTCTGGAGATCATCTAGTCCAAACCCCCTGCTAAAGTAGGTTCCCCTAAATCAGGTTGCAGTTCATTTATCTAAATTACCATATTGTTGTCATACAATGTTCTGGTGGTAAACAGCTATAATATTTTAACCTATTTTCCACTTGTTTTCATGCCTTTAATTATTTTTTCCTTCAAAATACATTCTTTGGAAGTTGGTGTTAAAGGCTTTTAGTTATATGGTTTACTTTTGTTCTCTAAAGCTATTAAACTTGCTGTTTTCCAGTCATATGTTACCTTTCTGTTTTGAAAGGTTTGTTACAATCCTTGGGACTAGATTATGCTGCTGTATGAAGGAGCCATATGCTGCCACAATCTGGAAACTGGATGTGCACCACCAGATCGTGTAACATAGTTTGCATACCAGTTTCTAGTCACGGGTAACATAAAAGTGAACAGATCTTCTAATCTGCTATCAGTACTTCTGGTCATACAGTTTGTTCTTAATACCACTTTACATTTCAGTTCATTTTAGCTGATAAAAGTGAAATTTGTGTGGAAGAAACTGAGTTATTTGGTTGCATTATATTTGCATTCTGTGCTTGGTACCTTTTCTTTTGTTACAGTATCTGTGATATATAGATCTATCACAACATGTGCTACTGTGCTTTAAATTTCAAGACAGAAAAAAAGATTAATGTAGACATTAGCATTCTCATGGGCTTGGCCATCAATATTTCAGCTTAGGTAAACAGAAGCTTTGACTAATTTATTAGTCCTCATATCTGGCATGTAGAAGCTGAATTCCCCTCTGCTTGGGAAATTCCCCATCTGTCTGGAAAATGACCTTTTCTGCTCTTCAAATCAGTCTAGCAGGAGGGAGACAGTTGGTTAATACTGTAGAAAAATGACTTTGCTTGTCACCAACTAAATAGTTATGATTTTGACCCATTTTGAAATTAGTTAACATTTGCTTCCTTTCTCATGCTTCATTTGGATTCTCACTGCACTTGCGCTATGCTTCCAGAGTGTGGATGTTTTGTATAGTCACTCTTAAGAGCAATAGTAACGCAACATTTGTCAAAATGTCATAGTGAACAATGAAACCTCATTATATGTCACTCAGAGAGTTAAATGAAAAGTGATGCTACATCTAGGCAATTTTATACTTAAATCATGGAAGGTGAAAGATGGAAAACAAGTTTTCATTGCTCTGATTTTATTCCAGTATGATTTGTTCTCTGAGACCTCTCACATAAGTCAATGTTAATATTCTTGTTCTTGATCCTGCTCTGCTGGAATTACTGGGAATTTCACCAGTGATTTCACTGGAAACAGAAATAAACTTCAAGTGAATGAAAGTATTCATGTGTAAGAGTTTGTTAGATAAGATCCTCTAGGGCAGAGGCTGTCAATTTTGTTTGCACTGCACAACACTGAAGGTACTCTTCATGCTAGACTAAAAAAAAAAGAAAAAAAGGTTGAACACTGCAAGCCATACTACATTTCTGTACTGCAATCCCCCCAAAGTAAGAGGTCATTACTCAGATAGGAAAAACAGGCAGTATGAACAGTTCAGTTCAATTACTGAACTATTCATTGGAAGTTATAATTTCTAATTAAAAAAAAAAAAAAAAGATACTGAACATTTGCACCCTATCTTTGGACAATCATCTTCTTCTGTGCCTCTTACCATTTCACTTTGTCTAACTACCTGGATATATGGCTTTTTCTTATAATGGGAGCTTTGCTGCTATGGTGATGAAGTGTCTCTACCCTCCAATGAAGATAAATAAAATAAAATAATCTCATCCATGCATTGATTATATCCTAAGTATTAAAATTTCTTGCAGTAACACATCTTTTCTCAAATTTCAAATTTGCTTACATTTCATCAAATCCATGTCTTCAATAGGAAAATAATAAGAATCAAAAGTTCATCATCAACATTATAACAGTCAGCCACAAAGCAGGCAATATAAACTAGACATCTGCAAGCTAAGAGTATCCTCAGCCTAACAGAAGAAACATCAGTGTTCGCTAGTTTTACTTGTCACTTTACCCAAAACCCATCTTTCCCTAGTGCACAACTTACTTCTATGCATGTGAGGTGAATTGAGGCTTCCTGGCAGCATGAATAGTCTCCATCTAGTAATTTAATTAGGAAAGGTTTATGTGATCAAAAACACTAAAAAAACAGGAGTTAAACCAAGGATGACAATGTAGAAACATAAACATAAGCTTCGACATGTCGATATTCAGCCACATTGTCAGTCATTGTCAAAATTATAGAGCATAGCTGCACATCACATCTTTTCCTGTCAAAATGTTCCCTCTGACAAAGGTCAGTGCCTTCATGACATAAATCTGTTATCCTATTATTGTCATAAGTATCATGAGAAGAATGGAGTTGAGTCAAATGTTTGGAACAGATAGAGTCAATGCAACTTAATTCAGGAAAGAGCCATATTTCCCATTTCCCTTTGCGAGGCTGCCAGCAATCAGCATGAGCGTTCCTGCTCACAATCTGTTTGTGTTTCAGTGAATAATAGCTTTTTACTGGCCTGGAAAATGACTATCCCATTACTATCAAAGTACATTCATGGGATCAAGTGCCTTTTGAACAGTTAAGTACATAGTGCCCTTTAAATAGACCAGACGGCTTTAGATAAAACTTTTAAAACTATGTCCAATCTGTTGGAAAATTAAAAATATAGTAAATGCAGTGTTGAAATCAGGCATATTTATGAGCTGCCTAAATATATAACACCTTAAAATATTTTTTTACTCAGTGGAATTTATGAGATTTTTTTTCTCCTTCAAGAACAAAAATCTCCAATAAGTCATGAATATTTGTAATTGATGGAAAATAAAGAAAAAATAACAATATCTGGCATAAATTATGTCAAATTGCTGACAGCAGTGCTTTCTTTCTAATCTGTTTGAAACAACCCAAATCATGACATAAACTGTGAGCATGACACTCTTCCTCACAACATGAAGGTAAACAGGGAGTAAATGCAACTGAAATCAATAAATGCATATGAATGTGAAGCTACAGTAAGTACTAGGGCCATCGAGCCTATTATAAACATATTTTGTCAAAACACATATAAATATGCGTAACCTGTGAGGAAGTGGAAATGACAGATATAAAATCTTTCAGATGGGACTGGCCTGTTTCTTACACACACCAAGGAGACTGGGCTAAGTCTGCTGCCTCCCAAATCTGAGTAATAAATTGTATTTACATGATTCATGTGACTTCAGAATTTATTTTTACATAGTCATTATAATATTATAGCCATGCTAACATTAAACTTAAGGAATTGGGGAGGACAGTGACCTGGAGTTTACACTCTAGTATAAACTGTAGAGTAAATTCTAGCGTAGAGTTTGAAAGATCCAATTATTCAATCACAAAATACAGAATTGCAGTGTTGGAGGATTGATTGACCAATTTTTCATCTATTACTGGTTAACTCTGTGATCTACACTAATTTATTTTTTTTTCTGTTGAAAATCAAGCAAAAGCTTTGCAGATTTCATATATAAAACACCTGCTAATCCTTCATTTTGAGCCTGAGACATCCAGACAAATCTAATAATAGGCATTTTAAGAAGTAATGATAGAAAGAGTATTGTTTGCTTGCCTCCTATCTTTCTTTAGAATCTGAAAATGGAAAAATGCAGAAACTGAAAAATAAAATAAAAAAATGCAACTAGCCTTAGATAAAATAAAGAAAGAATGGTCAATCCCATCTTTGCTCCCTAGAGGAATGAATATAGAACTTCATTCCCATCCATATCTGTTTTAAATACCTCAGTCATGGTCTTGCCTTCTCCTTCAGTTAATATAACTGGGGAAACTTTCCTGGTCAATGTTGCATAACTTTGCAGCTTTCAGAAAACTTAATGCCTATCCTTTCCCTACAACTTCCTTCCTCAAGATATTTTATGGATTTCAGCTGTAGCTCTAATGTCCTCTTTGCTCATGTTCCCTTTAACTACTGTTGCTCCATGGTGTAGTTGGCAGAAGGTAATGTCTTGATGTAAACAATCTGTAAATAAGAAGTGTGCATTACAGTCTTGCATAGGAAGGTACAGGGTGTCACCAGATAAACCTTTTGACTGTGATCGTCAATTCTGTAAGAAGATGACAGTAGGATATTTCTGAATTATGCAATTATGTAACTCAAAATGAGTTGCAAAAACAGAAGCAGGAATTTTGATCTGAAAAAAGGAGACCTATCTCTGTGGGTAGCAAATGTGAGAAGGTCAAGACTGAACTTCATATTTGGCTGTTAGTTAGTAGAAAACAAAATATTTTGAAAGGATCTTAAAATGGGTGTTGTAACTTAGGTGCTTATTCTGTAATAACTGGGGTGGGAAGTACAATTGCACTAAAATACAGGTTGCACTAACAGACTCATGCTTTCAGTCTTTTAGGACAACTTTCCGTAAAAAAACTGAAGGCAAACCAGTAATAATTCAGCTTCTTAATTTTAGGTTCTTTCATACATCCCAGAACAATTAATGGTACATGTCTAAGACATTGAAATCAAACCCCAAAACCTGTACTTACAATATTCATATGGTCATGTCATCATAGGAACACAGAGGCTGGGATATTTGAGTGAGAATTTCTCTAATTAGAATTGAAAGAGTTTGTCAGAGAGCAGGGACAGGACTTAAAGAACACTAATTTTAAATTTTCTGTGAAATCATATTTGAAATCTCCTAACTGTTTTGATGGTTGTTCCTGATTTCAGAGATATCTTGTAGCAATGAGTTTTAGAAACTCAGTAAGAATCTTATGGACTAAGTGTTTCTTAACAAGCTTTTCATTTTCTTTCCTTCAGCTCTATTCAGTTTTCTCTTGCTCTTGTCATGACTAAAACCTGGTAGTAATGTCAAAATTTTGATCTTTTTATCACTGTTGGAGTTACATGCTTTTATTTTTTACTGATTGTCTTAAGATTACATGAAAACTAGTAAGATAATATAATTGGTTTTAATACTTTTAAATTAACAGTAGTTTCCATTTTATCCTCTAAGAATCTGAAATTTTTACTTTCATTTTTCTCTGGCCTTCATTAAATATGAAAGGAAAATAATTATAACCCTCAGAAATGATGAAAAAATGCTGTGGAAATAATAATAAAAAAAATCTTTCACAACACCAGTGAAAAGGTTCTGCTTTTGTTTTGAAAATAGTTGTCTTGTTACTCATGTCATAAGAGATAAGACCAGAAATCAATTCAATCATTATTAATTTTCTTTATAATTTCTGATGCCATATATAGGGAAGCTTCATACTTTGATCAGACCTGAGACAAGAAAATTAATATTATCAGCAAATATGTTTAAATGTTCATCTACACTGATGTTAACCAAAGACTGGGGAGGGGAAAAGGTTGTGTATCTTGAGGCTTTGCTGGCTTATCAGACTGGCTATCTTCTTATATTTCACAGACATAGTTTTGATTACAGTCTGTATTTTTACATATTTTCTTTTTCTTAGGAATTCTGCTGCATTTTCACTAGATTTGTTCAGACACCCTGTTGGCTTTGTTAAGGTAAGAATATTAGATGTGGACTACATATATTTTAAAAATGTGTCGTCATCTTCTTTGATGTACAACTAAGTAAAAAATCAATTAACAATTTATTATTTAGAGTTGATGTTGGAGATTTTGTTGTGTGGGTGAGGCAGGTTGTGTCAGAAGAAAAAAAAGTCAAATAAAAGGAGTGGATAAAGTTGTTAATTTTATGCTTTAATGTGGTACAATCAGGTGAGCAGTTTTTGGAAGTCTGAGTCACCATTACATGAGCCAGCTGCATGACTCCTGCACTAAGCATCAGGTTGTCTGTGAACCTGCTGAGTAAGAGAGAGGAAAGGACAGGGTTTACATATCCATCAGCTTTTTGCATTTCAGTAGCTGCTCCATTCCCATTGTCTTTACCAGTTTGTTAGTGCTAGGCACAGTCAGACCATGACACCAGGTATGAATGAGCTGCTCAGCTGATGATTTCAATGGTTAAAAGAAGTGGAAAACAATGATTTTGTTTCTTTTTCTTGCTCCTTTTGAAAACAACCCTTCTCTCTTCTTCCCTAATAACCTTGATATCATTTTGGTTATAACTTAAGAGTACTAGAATCTTCTTGAACTGCATATGGATTTTTGCCATCACATATTGGGAAATCTTTGTTATGGTTTGGCAGCCTGGCACCAGAGTCTGATGTGTGCTATGTTGGGCAATCCACCTGCCTTTTCTGATAGATACCATTTCTATAATACTCGTATCAGCTAGTTTAAAAGATACATGAATTCCTATGTGTGATATTTTCACTGGTGCCTGGATTAAAGATAGCTTTAGATATATATTTGTAGCTATGAAAGGAGATAATTGGTCAAAATGTTCAACCTTTCTCATCTAAATACAAAAGCCAAAGTTCAAATCTGAATGACTATTTGTAATTAGCAATATGTGATTTAATCTCAAAGTTCCAAAGTTCATTCCCACCAATGAAATGCCTGGGCTAAAAAAAGTTTCATGTTATTAGAAGTCAATGAAATATTTTGCAGTGAAACAAAACAGGCTTCCACTATCTATCACACAGACCTGCATCAATATAGTGAGAAGGGGACTAATATAATTTTCTTACTTGTCAATTACTCTTATTATTTTGTGTTAGTTCATGCTTATACTGAAATTATTTTGAAGTCTTGAACCAGGGTGGAGACAATGAATAAATTTCACACAGGCAGAAAGATGTTGTATTACAGTCCCTTCCTGTTGAAAGCTGGTAATGTTATCCCCAAGAATCAGGAAGAGGAGTTGAGCACCTTATTACTTGCAATGCAAAAGACTGGTTTAAACATCCAGACAATGTTGCCATGCTTTTATTGCTTTTATGGTATATTCCAGACATGTTTTGCATAAAGTCATTGCTTATGACCCTGGATAAAATTGTTCCAACACTTTTTGTTGTTTGTTTATTTCTCCATCATCCACCCAATAGAAGAGACATTGAGAAAAATGTTTAACATCCCTGACATTTAGAAACTGTAGTAGAAAAAACATGTGCTATAGCTACCCACTCTGTGAACATATGTGGAACAGTTTGTGTGTGGTATATAGTGTCAAGAATGAAATCCTTGCGTTTGGCTACTGCATATGCAAGAGATGTAAGATTCTGCAGAACAGAATTCTAAGAGTGACATATTGTATGAGTGTGATTGTCACTATGGCTTTTCTAATGTAAATTCCCAAAACATGATTGGATAGTTTGGAGCTTTTATGATTGGAGTCTATCTTGCATGTCCAGTCTTTGTTGCCTCATCCTGTCCTGTCTACAACAGACTTGCAGCTGCTCTGATCTATGCTGTTAACATCAAGTCCTCAAGGAGCTTACATTTAAAGATCTGAGCTCCAACATGTTCCTTACACAAAATACCACTGGTATAAAATGGATGGATTCAGCTTTATCAGGAGCTTTTTTTCAGTACAAATGTATCTAAATCCAGCTACTTTACACTTTCTGATCAGAACAAAGAGAGTGAATTGGAATCTGGCCTGAGGGTGTTTAATATTACATGAATTCAAGTTGTGCAAAGAGGTTCAAAGAATCCCTTTGCGAACTGATACCATGAGACTACAACCAATTGTGCAATCTCAGCTACCCTACTATGCCATACATATGCAAAAGGTCTCCAGTCTGATAGAAAGGTGACTGATGCCCAGCACTGTGGCATTGTCATCTTCTTATTAATCTCTGCAGGCTGATTTTGGAACAATCTGATCTTCACCCTGAAATCTTTACAGCTGCAAAAGAGTTTGGTTTGCCTTGCAAAACTCACTCAGGGCATCTTAGGCTTCCCAAGCCAAGGACAAGCCACTGGGATAATTTTGAAAGACCAAGCTGGAAGGAGGGAGAGTTTCCTAGCAGAATCTATCCAGCTGTTTATTAATGCAATTAAATCAGGGCAAAGCATTGGTATTCATTTAGAATGGGAAAGAGCCATCTGCTGAATCCTCTGGGTTGCTTCCTACTTTCTTTCTAATCTGACCACAGATATTTCAGAAGTTGAGTTTAATAATAAATCTCCACTAAGCTGTAAGCCACATTTCATTGCTGCTCAGCTGAAGAATTTTGAACTTAGTGTTTTGTTAAATATGCCTTTCAGATCATTTACTTTATTCAAAAGCTTTCTTTCTTCAGTATGCTCATTCCCTGCAAAGAGAAGACTGTCATCACCTGTTCTCTACTTGTTTGCATGCTGATAGCTCTTCTTCTCTCATAAATTTATTAATTAATGAACAGTCATCAGGGAATTGTCTCCTCAAGCTCATTAAAGAAATGGACATAAAATGATATGAAAGCAGCTGCTTCCTTTCTGTCATTCCCTTATGATGGCTAGTGCTTTCCTCATCAGTGCTAAATTATAAGATGGCTTTGATTAACAGTCTGGTTACTTGCTGCAGCTGCATTTAGAGGTGGAAACTACACAGTCATGTTTAATTGATATTCTCATCAAACTGTTAACATTGTAAAAAAAATGAAGCACTTCGATACATCAAGTTTGTGTATGTATATTAAATCCCTCTAGAAATTTTTTTGACCTTGTAGGCAGATTGAAAAGACATGTTGTTTCTTGAAGCTTTCTAATAAGCCACTGATTATTAGCTGAGCTCTTTTGGGAACTGAAAGTAAAATTTGTGAAAAATCTCAGGCCAAAGTTTATCCTAAAGACAAACATCTTTGATCACCATCTGGTACCTAAATGCTCTTGTCTATGCTAAAAAAATTTAGAAATTATTTGTTTTAAAACAGAGGATGAGATCTTCTGAATTTCACCTAAAGAATTCTAATCAAAAACTATTCAAAAAAGTAAACCTATGTTGGACAGATAATCTGTATCATGGCTGGTGTAAATTAGCATAGTTTGAAAGATGTTCAAATTCATACAAGAAGTGTGGTTGGGCCAGACCTGCCTATACACTGTCTATACACACATTAATGTTGAACCTTTTCCAGACTCGGGGTTTAAATTCCAACTCATCACTTTTCGTTGAAACCTTATTCATAGACCAGCCCACATCAGGACAGTGCCCTGTACTCTGAGGTTGTTGAGACATGCTGGCCTTCTACAATCACAGTCTTTAAATAGGAGATGTCTTGAAGCTTTGAGGATGTATAACAAGAATTGTTTCCAACTGCTTTTTAGTGGTTCATACTTCCACTCATTCAATCAGGTCACTTACTGGACTCTGAGACTGAGCAGGAGATTAGGCAAAGGGGAAAGTTGGTCTGGTGCTGACTGGTAGTGCTGAAATCCATGTTCAAGTTCAGCCCAAAGGAGAGAGGAAGAGATCATTTGCCATGGGGTATACCAGAAAGCATCCAAAATCACTGACTTTTTAAACTCTAGACCTAGAATTAAAATGTTGAATGTAATTCTGAAAAGATCTAAAATGAAATTAAAAGGCTTCAAACCTCTTTGTCTCACTACTCATGAATTTGCATTTCAAGACTGGATTTGGACTTTCATTAACAAATGTCATCGTCTTTTGATGAAAAAAAAACCAAAACTTTCAAGTTCAAAGGTGTTACCTTATTTATACAATTAAACAATCCTTTCCTGACCTAGCTCAACCTTGAAAACTACTCAGCTTCTCTTGGAGAAGTTTCCATTAGATGTTTCTCAGTTCGAGCAAATTTTTGCAAATCTAGAGTTCTGATTTATTTACAGTGAATAAGGAATTTAAAATGTTAATTTTATTTCATACTTATTTTTTTACTTATTTATTTCAAAATTTTGAGGGGAATCTCCCAGCTGTCTCCACTTACTGCATTGTTGGAACATCATTTTTTCCCATTTTGCTGCACTCCTTAGTGTGGCCACAGCTTCAAGTCTATGAGATCAGATCTAAAACCTCCCTGTTTATAGTAGCACATTTACTTCTACTTTTGGACTTTCAATAGCTAAAAAACAGTGTGACTTTTACTAAATTTGATATGTAGATATCATAATTTCTTATAGAGAAAATTAAAGGTAGATTCATAAAAAAACTAGGTAATATGCTTTTCTTGTTGATCAAACAGAGACCTAGGCTCTTGCTGTAAACATTTTAAACCATCATATTGAGAAGAATCATAGCTTTTCTACTTTGTTTGGACTTGGCAGAGAAATGTGGCCTTTAAACTGTGGCAGACAAGTTTTTAAAAAGTGATTACAACCCCACTTGCTCCCTTCAATTCTTCACTTGAAATGCTTTCAGATTTTGTTGGTAGTTGATGTTGTATCGTGACAAATTTTGCTATTTTCAGTAAATAGCCTAAAATATTTCATTTCTTCTTTCAAGTGTTTAGCTTCTTTCTTTCTTTGATCACCTGTGATTGCACTGTATTATTCTGATTTAATTGCATAATGTCTTCCTTTGAACTGTCTTGCAGAAGCAGTGAAAAGATCTAGGTAAATATGTATATCGTGTATATCACAATTTTCTGCAAGACTGTGGGGTATGCACATCTGTTAATAGAATTGTTTAGAAATGTCATGGCTCTACCGTAAAAAAAAACCCAACATTTAAAAATGCCCTTTTCTGTAGCAGTCTGTAACTTGGCTCCAAGTATGGGCATCTCAGCTGCCTTTAATTAGATTAAATTAATTTAAGCTTAAGAGGACGATTGATGGACATGCTACAAAGTTCATAATACAAATTCAAAACTAATATCTTCAGTAGGTTTTGGTTGAAATTCAAGTGAAGCAGGATTCTAACATGAAACAACTGTTGTTCTTGAAACCTAGTGCACGTCTACTGATTACTTTTACTTCTTTGAACACAAAATTTAATAACAGTTGTGTTTGTTAAAGATGTTCTCACTATCAATTCCTGTAGATCTTTACCTCACTGAACAGAAGCCTCTTGAAAGCCACATACCAATCCAAGGATCCAGTAAAACAGATAGGGTTTATCAACTCATTTCACATAAACAACATAGCTATTCTGTGGCATAAGTGCTTTTACCTCTTAGGGGGGTTAAATATGAATTTATTCCATATATGAGAAAAGTTTTCCCTCTTATTAAACCTTTCATATGTTTTCCACATCTACATCTCTAACCTTCAAGGCAATAAATGATTTATGCCTCTAAGATAATTTATAAATTCTAATGCACTTGGTAATTAAAGGGTGCAGTTGACATAGAATATGATATTATTGCTAAATAAATTCACTAGATCCTTTAAAGAGCCAAGATATGACCTACCTATAGTGTTATATTCGATGATGTTTTTCCACACCAACTACCATAGCATGTAATAATCAAATGAAACAGAAATGAGTGCATCCATTACATAGAAGTTAGGCTATCTAGCTGCTAGTAAGGAACTCAAGACGGGACAAGAAAGCAATTATTAGATTTAAGACCTATGATCATATTCATAAATAAAAGGAGCCTGTATAAAGGGAAAAGGAGACTCCTGACAGCACAGACGGAAATATGTAAGGAATTTTTGCTTAACCATGCAGGCAGATGAATTGGTGTTTTGTATAACTGATCTGGAAAAAACCCTACTTCTTTTCTAATACAAGAGTGAAAAGTAACAGGTAACCTGAATTAACCTGAGCTGTGTTGTTTTTCTTTCAGTAATGTACAGTGTATAGGTCTATAATGAATGAGTTTTGAAGTAACTTGTAGTTAGAGCCCTACTGGAAGTCTTGTGATGAAAACAATTCTTCATCTGTGCCTCACTGCCTGAAGAGCCTTGCTGCTGGGATTATTGACAGTGGTTGACAGTGTGGTGAACTGCAGCTATTTCTACTCAGTCAGGAATCCAGGATTTTCTAAAGTCAAAGGTTTTGGTTTTTTTTTTTCCTTTTAGACACACTTGGTATTTCTGTTGCCTTGGAGAATATGATAAATAACTCTTCTGTAACATGAGTCTAACAATATTTGGAGGAAAAATCAGTTAGTATGTAGTCTTTGGTGCAGTAGCCTTCAAGAAAGTATCAATAGATACAGGAAATTACTGGCATCACTGACGTAGGTAACGATGTCCTAGCAGCCCCCAGTATGCTGATATACTGGTCATACTGGTTTGCTCTTGGCTCTAATTTAATGATCTCATGGAGGCCACGTATTTTTGGGCTATTGTGAACCATCAGGGCAAATGTGACAGTCC